>QVOB01024925.1:0-12749 GCA_014839585.1 Pseudomyrmex concolor
ATCGAAATAAACATTTCATTAACATATATATTAAGTTACGCCACTAACATTTGTGGAAAGTAGAATTTTCACACACTTCGTACTAGTAATTTCATGTTGCAAAAAAACAAACAATTGGTTTTATAATAATAGCAATTGTTTTCCTCTCCTAATACTTTTAACATAACGACGTAGAAGTTGTAGGAGAATCTTTGAAAATCGATTTCTCTATGTAAGTACTAGATATAGAATCTCGTTCCGGGGCTTTTTAAACGAACAACATTTAAAATATTAATCCGCCTCCGGGAAGATATCGGGAGCAGCTGGCGCGCGGGAGCCGCCAGCTGTCTAGGAAAATTACACACAGGCTAACGCGAGGTAACGGAATCTTAATCTTGTTGGTCCCACCGCGACGAGAAGGAGGAATAAGTGGAAGAAGAAACGAGACGACGACCCTCTTTCTCGCTTGTCGACAAAGACTTGACGGGGACAGCAGATGGCCATCTCGCAGATTTTCCACCTGACGGCCTCGCGCAGCCTTGGGGTGTAATTTCGGTAATTTAATTTCTCAGCTTAATAGAGGGACTTCGGGATCGTAAAGAGATGAGACAGCTGGAATGGAAAGAAACGGCGGTCGACACGAAGAGAAGAATTGAGAGAAGCGAGGGAGAGAAGAACGGTAAAACGTCCGTTTAATATTTCGGGAATATTAGTATGTCGCTGCTCGCTCGACGATAAACTGCAAAAGCAACAGCGAAAGGAAGTTTAACTTTCACTTCTTAATTGATCGTCCCGAGGCTTTTTGTAAAGAACAAGCGTATAATAAATCATGAGAAAAACTGACGGAAAAATACAAAACCACGAGATTTTAATTTTTATATTTCTAACTTTACATCTTTATACTAACGATGATCTGTACAAGAATAAAAATTTTTTTCACATTGTTGAATAGAAAGAAACAAAAAGATTAAAAAAAATAAAAGAAAGTGAACACACATTGGCTCTGTTATCGCGCATTACACAAATACTTTTCTGTGACGCTGGTTTCTTTTTTCTTTTTTTTTTTTGTGAAAGAACACATTTTTATATTTGCATGACACAATTCTCGGCATGTTCAGGCAATAATTTACCAGAAAGATAATTAGTAACTAACATGCGCTATCGCTGGTATAAAACTCCCATACGAACTCTACAAGCGAATAAAACTCTACATCTATATACAATATAATCTCGTTACCACGTACCATTGTTAAGTTATATTTTACCGTGGCGAAAATAAACACAGCGAAGGTAACACGAAAGGGGTGGTCGCGGATTTTGTGTCCGCGACAAGTCGTCAGCTTTAACGATCACGTAAAAGAACGTCGTCCCGATTTCATTAACAGTTTTTAAATACAATCGTCGGTAATTCCTGCTGCGACTGAATAAATATTAGAAAGAAAGAGAGACAGAATTTCCACGATTGAGACAATGCAAACGTTTGCATTTTTCGCCGCGATTACTGGTGTAATTGAGTTTCATGAATCAGTGAAAAAAAAAAAGTTCTTTTCCGTCTGATTTGTTTATTCGCATCGTGTTTATGTGTCTTAGATGTTTTATGGTTGCCCGGTTTCGTATAATCTGATTAAGGTGGAGTACACTTGTCCTCGTCTGCCATTAACGTACCTCTGAATGCTGCCAGCAAGTGGGTTGGATATTCCACTGCGTGTACGATACACACACTCTGTGGTTGGATGCGAAACTCTAAGCTCTGAAATATCACGGCGCACCGAGTCGCCGGGACCGCTTGCAAATGATAGATATACGATGCACGAACGCACCATATATATGGAACGCGTGCTGCCGGATAATCTACTTTTCCTTAATTTATCTTACTCACACGTAACACACGCAACTGCGGCGGTGCAGGATGATGGGCGCGCACGTGCACGAGATATACAACGGCTCGTACAAATACACTAAGGAGAGAGACGTAGAAAAAAATAAAAAATCGATCTATTTGCGCACGGTTTTCATATACATAGAAGTAAAATCAAATTTACGCAAGAATTTTTGTGCAAGATATTATTTAATAATGCATATTATTTAATAACATTTTTATATATCGCACGAAACTAATGACAACTGGCTACTTGAGAAACACGAGTCGATTTTGACCGAGCGTTCAACGTATAAAAAATGTTTTTTATACAAATGATATGATAAAAACCAGAAAAGTCACATACAAAACTATAGAATGGAACAGGCTCTAGCGCGCTAGACACATTAATGTAAAACTTCAAAAGCGTTTTTTCTCGAAACGAGATTTTTAAAAACGCGTGACCATCGTTTCTCGATCGGTTTGCAATTTTGTATATACTTTTCTATGTACACAAAAAAACAGATTTATTCATTTAATATTTTTATAGCTTAAAAACCGGACTTAAAAGTCCAACCCATTTTTGCTTCATGTCAGAATGTTGCAGAAAGAATCTGCCATCACAATTTGTTCCGGCAGTTTTGGAATACCTTGTGTGTGTATATATATATATATATATACGCATCGATATTTAGAGAGTGCGTACAAAAATGGCAAGAATTTTTTGCGATAATGTTCTTTGCATTCTGTGACGAGCGATAATATCGTTTGCTGATTACAACTCGCGCGTAGGTATATGCGACGTGCGTGTGGCAATGTACAACTATGATTTAAACAGGCGCACACATTCGTTTATTATTCCGCGTCACTCGACGCTCATCGCTCGACAATGACGCGCGATGCCGACTAGAATAATAACGCGAAATTATGTCGATTTGGAACGTGCGGGTACTTTGCGCGTCGCCCACCTCCCGCCTATATAGCATATATATATATATATATAATTCGCACACAACCGCATGCACGCTCTATTTGACTATAATGCGAATCGATCCGTGGATATCTATAAACCCTCTGCTTACGGACGTGCATAAATCGCATTCCAGTCGCGTTTGCGTGCAGCACGCACCGTCGCGCGTCGATTCGCCATCCTGCGGCGTCGACTGACAACGACGACGCGACCGCATCGTCAGGTTGGTATTATTAAACGATTCGGACCGCACGACAGGCAAGGGATACAAAATGCAACGTGGCGCGGATTACAGACGTCGCCTACGTAAAATGCGTTCTGCGTGCGGCTCTCTACTACGTGCCTATTTTGTTAAACGCGTCATTCAACAATAACGTCGAAATATAAAATCGCTTTATATTTCCCGATTGTTTCGCTAATAACGTAGAAAATAGGAAAAATTCAAATGTATCAGTTAAATTATCGCTTTAATGCTGATTCAATCCATCGCGCATCGCGATTATTCGCTAATACAAAGTTCTTCTCCGTTAACCCTCCCGCCTCGATAACCGTTCGCGCGATGTCGGACGGTCACGCGAGCGAACACACGCATATTTTTCTCGCAGCTACACAAATTTTATCCGGCAGTTTCGCCAACAGGAAGCGGAACTCGATGCACACCGTTTACTCTGCACCGTTTATTCTGTTACGTGTCAGTTGTTGCCGAATAACGGATGAATGTTTTTTCCCGAATAAAGTTTTTATGACGCCCCGACGATCCTACGCGCGTCGCAAACCTCCTCATCAATATTGATATCGCTTGAGACAACATGCTTTACTTTTTAGCACTTCATTTTGTTTGAGAGAAAGAGAAAATTGTGTATGGAAATACACATGTACCGCTTCTCTTCCGCTTGTCTTCTTCGTATCTCTCTCTCTTCGCTTATTTCGTTTGTGGCGAAATGCGCGCGATTTCGTGCGTGCCAGTGTGCATGAGCAGCACTGATTGACTCAGTATCATCATCGATCGACTACTCCCGTCAATATATGATAATACGCATTAGGGATGTGTCAAACCGCACGTCTCACGACGGCCTTCTCCCTCGTACAAATATGCACGACAGGGAGAACATTGGCTTTGGTGCGCGCCGTCGAGGGAGAAGCACGTATCCTCGGTCACGTGGGAGGAGTGTGAGTCTGAATACGCGGCTTTCTCTACGTGCGAACGTTTACCGAAATGGTCAACGACGCTAATATTATCGTGAGTCACCCTTATAACGAGCCAGCAGACCTTGTTTGCGATAAAGGCATGTAAGCTCCGTCATTGTAACGTCACGTACATACAAAACGTGTGTATGTGTGCGTGTGTATGACTCGATCATGTATACACGCAGGCACTGTCAAGATAGAATGACCGTGTGTAGATTGTAACTCATGCTATCTTTATTTTGCTGCGATGTTAATGCGATTAAAATGAAGTAAATGGAAGTGATGAAAATTTAAATTGTACGATAAAGCGCGATATATATGAGAGATAGACAGCGAGATTACGTCAAATTATCTTTCGGGACGATTTTGCGACAATATGTTTATTTCGCCGGATTGAATATATTATTCTGATACGGTTGAAAAATAAATGTTTAAAATCTCGAAAATTGGACACGTGAAAAATTAAAAACCTCTTAAATTCTCGCGTGAATTTCACCCTTAAAACTTACACTTTGCGTCTATTACGCGAGCGATTAAGGAGAAGTTCAACGTTGAAGATGTTTACGTGACTACACGGATGCTCTCCTTGATGATATTAGGATAAGATTAACACGTGGCGTGTTTCGATCACGTACCGCCCGAACATTTGTACTGTAGCTAAACTAGAACACGATATAGTTGCAGAGAACACGATTGTGTAACCCCGTAAGCAGGATTGCGGTCACTCACAATCCTTTGCCACGTTACAAATTAATGCTATTTTCGAATTTGCAAGAAATCATAGTTCGCAATCTGTGAATATATCAGTCACAGATTTTACAGTTAAGTTGCCGTTTTAATTTTCCCGCTCATATTATTAAATTATTATTGAAAATACGCTGTGATGTCATTTCGTAAATTCATTACAATAAAATTTTAAGAAATTTACTTATTTTCGACGTTATTCTACTTCTAAATTAAATCAAGCGATAAATAATTACAGTTCTAAAGTCTGTCTTAAAATTAAATCAAAACTAAATTAATACACATTAAGACAATTGCCGAAGTCATGAGTAAGTTTATATTTGATATCAAGGTTATTGCTCAGTTTCCCGACTGCAAACATGACTCTCTATCGTGGTTTCCTGACCGACGTGCAGACAAGTATCCGTTGACATTGCAGTTCCATCGGCGTAGAATCGCATAACGGTTCGTGTACATCACCCGAACGTTGAAACGTAACTAATTAATGTCTCTGAAACAGTATCACTCTCAACATGCGTGCGATTCGCAGATGGAAGATGACGTAAACGTGCGGAGTCGGCTGCAGTCTCTGACAAGGAAATTTGCGCTGAAATAGTAATACCGTTGTTCGTTGAAAGATCTCGAACCTGACAATCTCATCATGTGTTTCACGCAATCACACATCACTGAAAAAAAAAAAAATAAAAAAATGTTTCGTTGAGATAACCAAACTTTGGTAATCTCAATCAAAACTTTGGTTCTCACAACACTTTATTTGGTTCGATTTACCAAAGTTTGGTTATCTCAACAAAACTTTTTTTTCAGTGTATGTATACGTCTAATGGATACGTTATTATCAATGATACATATACATATATGTGTCTTTACGCAGTAAATCTTTACAAATTTGATTCTTCTTCGCGAGATAAACAAGACTGCAATAAAAAAAAAAAAAAAAAAGACAAGCCGATTTTCACACAGCGTGAATTTTCTTCCGACCTCGCGCGTTGTTACGGCGGGAAAAGAATGAAGCGCAAAGAAGTGAAAGCTTCTTATCTTCTCACGGAACCGAATATATATATATAATCAAGTTTTTATACCTACTGTTACACGCTTAGTATTGTTTTTTTTTTTTTTTTTTAGATAAAATAAGTAGCGAGTTATTTCCCTTTTTCATATTTCAAAGTTTTTTTCATAAATACTTTTTGTAAATTACTGATATAACTTTTAATCACAGTTTTGTTCAGTCGTATATACACACGTTTCACACAAACAGTTTGCGACGTAAACTAACAGTGAACTCTTATTAGGTAACGAGAAATGAAGTGTCATCAAAAGGAGAGAGAGGGAGAGAGAAAGTTTTACTTTTGAAGCAAGAACAGTGGCAAACATAAATAAGTACGTACATACACGCGCGAGTATACACGTATGGAAAGAGCATACGATCGCAGCAGTGAAGTGAAAGGCGGTGGGTCGGGACAGAATGAGGTATAGGTGGGTTAACAACGTGATCACGGTTCAAGCACTCCCGTAGGATCGCCACATCAGCTAGTCGACTCACCCTTTCTCACCACCGTTATCCAACCTCTTTACCATCCGGTATTTTGCTTCCCTTTCTCCCATCTCCAGCGATTTTTCGCTCTCATATGTAGGTTTACTTCCCTCTTTCCCCTCTCTCTCTCTCTCTCTCTCTCTCTCTCTCTCTCTCTCTTTCTTTTTCTCGCGGTCTGTCAAGATATCTCCGCGATCGTTTTCATCGATGCATGCACGATGCTTGTATGCACGTGCGAACCTGCCATGTGCAGGGATCGCCAGTTGTCGATTAACGATCCCGATAGTATACAGCGAAACATTTTGCCATATCCGAAAACGCGCGCACGTTGGAAAAATGACAAGCCTCCATCGACTTCGCAATTCGTGTTTTTCAATATTTTCTCTCTTTTTTTTCTTTTTATTGCGCCGTTTCGCGCGTCACATGAAACATCACTATTTTTGCCATGACTTTCGCATATGCCGGAGCAATAACGGTCACCCCGAGGGACGGATGGTGATCTGGCCGTTCGCATTAATATATGTATATGTATATATATATAAATATAAATACGTATATATATATATGTATATGTACATATGTATATTTATTGCGCGGGAAGAACATAAAAATATTTAATAAACAATAAAATTTTGTTTGCACACACACAAACACACACACGGGAGAGAATTTCAAAAAAATTGCTTCGTAATTCTTTTCGCTTGAAATACATCGTCCGTGGTATGTTGACATTACCAGAGCAAGTTGTGTGTTAGAGAGATCTTATTATACAGCAACGACTCTGTTGTGCATCAACATTGTTGATTATTATTTCTAGGAACCTCGCTGTATAAACAACCTATCTGCTTTGACGTAAACATTGTGTTACGCATCCATTTACACAATGTAATATATTATTACGCTCTTGCTATTTTTTCAAGTTTATTCTGTACATTCGCATGTATCTACAATCGCACGTGAAATATAATGTTAATATCCGACATTACTAATATAACACATATGCGTATACAATTTACTTGCATAATACACGTTAACAATACATATATATGTAGTTGCATAATACACGATTTATTCGACATTATGCGTAAACATAATGAGTAATTGCGCCGTGATTTTCGTCATAAGTGTAAACACCATTAGCTCGCAAAAGTCCATCTATAATGAAACTTCTCGATTGGTTAAACCGTGGCAAAGTTTGTTGGCGCACGTTAATTGACCTCATCATTATTACCTCCAGGCGTTAAGAACTATTTCATAGCGGGCGGCGCGCTTTCGCCACAGTGGCCGGTGATCTGAAAATACGAGCGGGATTTTCTCATCGGTATTCCGAAAGTACCTGCCGTCCGATCTTGCGAATGCAATTTCATTAGTCTAATGGATTTCGATGCTCGAGACTGTAATCCGCCATTTTTTGCCGAGATACGGCACGGAAAATGAGATAATTCATGGAGAAGTAATGAAAGAAAATTTAACACGAGAGCGCGCGTCGAAAGGTGTGCGCGATCGGATAATCTTAAAAATCGCATTATTGAGCAAAAAAAATACAAAAGAAAGGGAAAAAAGAAAGCATTGAGAACAGCGGAAACAACGGCGGAATCGGGACAATTCAGGAACAACGCTATTACTCTGTCACAATAGACCCGCCGATTACGAGTTTTCTCTTCCGGTACGGCGTCTTAAACGAACGAACTTTGGCAAAGCCCGATGGAGGACTTTTTGACTTTTTTACTTTTCACTTAATAGAGAATATTGGAACCGTCGAGAAGTCTCTTTTCCTTTCTCTCTTTTTTTCAAAATATTTATACTACGTATGATAGATGCATAGAATGATTAAATGATGGAAATGTAAAATTTTTTAATTTGAATGTACATTTGTAATTGCTTTATTATTTTACCTTTTATTCGTTATTTTGTGTAATACAAATAAAGATTGTAAAGAAATTTTCATATAGCGAGACTATAAATACGTACACACATTTTTATTTTTTTTATTTACACCTCTATTTTTTTATTTAATTTGAATAAAACGTGTAACTATTTGAATAAAAAAGTATAACTCTTTCAATAATGCGCTTTTTAATGTTCATACACATCATAGAAAATAAATTATATATACTTCGTAATCTTATATAAAATTCTATTTGTGATTTTATAGTTTGAAGGTAGGTAGTATGCCTCATATTCTTCAGCAGACTTTTCGTTCTATTGTCAGAACTCGTTCTAAAGAATTTGCCATCACAATCTATTCCGGCAATATCGAAGCGTCATTCTATAAAAATGCATTGTTGATATTTTTATTTATGCGACTCAATTTGGGGATTTAATTGCGTTGCGGTGACGCTAACATCAGTTGCAATCGCATTTTACATATTTTATTCCCTTTCGTTAATTAAGCCAGCGAGCGTGAATAAAACGAATCTGAAATGTAGATTTTGGCCGCGTCTGCTGTTATAACACGCGCCAAGAGGAATAATTTACTTTTTCAACAGCGCTTCGTGTATGTCGTGTCCAAGCAAGGTATATAGCCTTTTCATACGGAACTTCATATGCTCGTAAACTGTGGGTGCACATGGCTGTCGGTTAATTTAGCACAGATTCGTGATGTGATGCTGCGTGAGCGCGCGTTGAGTGTCTGCAGTCGTTCTCGCGCACGCTCGCGATCGTTTTCACATATGTTATATCGGCATTTGAAGTTTTAGTGCTGTTTCAGCCGTTCGCGGAGGCTAAACTCCTCCGGAGGGATTTTGCTCAAGGAATAATCGCGGTATCTGCCGTTCTGTCATTTCTTAATATCACTGTTATTCAACAAAAGTCGATTGTATCATTGAAAAAGTTTAAAAGCAAGAGTAATAATAATATCAGTATTAATTATTCTAATGTTTAATTGATTAATCACACGAGAAATAATAACGCGATGCAAAGTGAAACAAGTTCCTCCTAGGAACACTTTTTCTCCTTTAGGATTTTCCTCTTTTTTGTTTTTAATTTAATTGTGAGTAATTTTTTTGCAAAGTAAAGACCGTTTCGGAAAACAATAAATTTTTGCGATAACAGAGTGTATCGTAATGTTTGGAATTACAAGAGAAATCTGCGACGAACAAGCAAGTACTTCGCGCTGATCGATCCTGCGTGTCCTGCTTAAGTGGAGGACGTCGTTTTGGTGAAACCACATGGAGGGTGATCAAACCCAACAGAGACTAACGGAAGGAAAGTCCTCTACAATACATAGTACGATACATACATTATGTACCAGAGTTTGCGATCGGAAAATAAATCGCTCTCTTTTTTCTCTCAATAAAAAAAAAAAATTCTCAGTTTGTTTCGCATTGTGAAATTAATTTCACGTTATTAGCACACTCTCATTGTTAATATTGAGAAAAAGTACAGAGCCGAGAAACACACACACACGTGTGTGTGTGTTAAATATTTTCTTTTCCCGGAGGAGTTTAAAATTTTCTCGCGCAAAAAGGGGCGGAACCACAAAAAAAAAATAAAATAAAATAAAATCTGACAGAACGGAACTTTGCAATGAAATTAATGAGAGAGTATGGACGGAAAGGGACAAATTACTTTTCTGGCAGACGTTCCATTTCACGCACAATTTAACCGTGCGATCTCCGTAAAAGGCGTTTGCATGATTGCTCGGCTTGCAATATAGTTGAAAAGAAAACGATCAACGGTAGGAAACAGGATCAGGCCGAGCGCGCATCGTGCCGCTTTTACCTAATCACTTTCGTGATGACTCGATTAATCTTACTCGCTGACAAAATCAAAGCTGCTCCGCTTCGAGAATATTTAAACATATCAAATCGCATTTCACACAGAACAGAATTAAATAAATACTATACCGTTCACAGTTCTGTCATTATTTTTTGTCGTAAGTGCATTTATCTATTTACTTATATTTATTGATCTACTATTCTGCTCATTTTAAATAACATGTAAATTGCAGGAATTATGAATATTAATCATCGCCTAATAACAAATGCGGGCGCCGCCGAAAAAATCGGTATAATAACGAGGCTCGTCGAGCTTCTTGCCACGATAGGTTTCTTTTGATGATGATTACACTTCCATTCTCCCTTTGCTGTTTGTTCAAAGTTGTACACGAGTACGAGAGAGCCGTTGTTTTTAGAATGGATCGCTTGAAAGGAGAAGCTCGCGGCCCAGGTACAATATCGGACGAACTTTTAATTTGAGCAGATCGTTTAAACACTTAAAAATATTTCTTTTTCTTATTTTCACTGTTGTATTTCCTTAATGTAATGTAGCTTGAAAGAAAAAGAAAAAGGCATGAATTTTTTAATTAAAAATTAAATTTTTTTATTCTTTTGATGTAGGAACTTTTATAGTCGTGCCGTGCATTGATTATTGTGTGCGAGTAGATCTGAGAACGGTGTCCTTTGACATGCCGCCGCAGAAAGTGCTTGACCAAAGACCAAAGACTCCGTCACTGTAAGCGTCGACGCAGTCATCTATTATCGCATAAAGGAGCCTCTGAATGCTGTCATCAAAATTGCAAATTATAAGTACATGCACAAAAACTTAATAGGATAACAAGTGGCAAAAATCGAAAATAATTAAAAATATTAGGTATTGAAAATAGTGGAAATAGAATTTCTGGATTTTCATTCAAATAGGAATATTTATACATTATTTAATTATTATGAGTTATGCTACTATTTTGTGTTTTTTACCGACAGAATTTTTCTTTTTTTCTTTTTACTTTGTTCTGACAGTTTTACCTAACGCGAGTTTATTTCCGCGGGCAGATGAAAGCGTTTCGTACAGTTTTTCTTTTGGTTGCACGTCGCGTCTCCTTTCGTGTAGCTGGCATTTAAATACTTGATTGCGCACACCTTTTTCTCGACTCGCCTTCCACGCTCGGCGTCCGCTGTAATCTCTGTCTTTATTTTTGGTCATTGCGAGAATCAGAGACGGGACATGCGCACACAGCGGTATAATGAAAATAAGCTAATTGTGCATATTAAAAGCTTTCTAGATGCGGCAAGCCATGCGGCAACAAGGCCTTGAGCTACTTACCACGTTTACCGCGTAAAAGCACTTTTTACTTTATTTTCGTAGAAATGTGTTCTAATTAGACATTAAAGTATCAAATAAAATACGCAAAAAATATTATTAATAAATAAACACAGTGTGTTATAAAATAGAAGAATATTACTTTACTAATTTTCAGGAATGAATTTCATTTCTTATAATTTGTTTCTTCAACAATACAAAGTTTTCTGATATACTGCAACAAATACGTGCGTGAATCGAGCGCAATGTTCACGTATCGTTGTCGTATCACTGCTTTGGTAAAATGCTTTCAGAGTTTCACGTTGAAAGGGTCACACACATATAGTTTCGGTTCTTCCGATCCGTTAAAAATTACGAGTAGTGGTCGACAGCGTGTCCGACTGCGTTCCGTAGGGGTTTAACAGCGGCTACCACCGGCCCATTCACGGTTTGCCGCCCTCGTCGACGGCCACTCACGAACCACAGTCACTTCTTTCGCTTACTTTTCCAGCCATTCGACACGATTACTGGCCGCTACGAACGGTCCTCGGCACGAGGAGCCTAGCCGAGATCCTGTCGGAACGGGAAACCATATCCCATACTATGCAGACCGCTTTGGATGATGAGGCAACGGATCCTTGGGGAGTTAAAGTAGAGCGAGTCGAGATGTGAATATATAAATTTTACGTCGATATTTTAATGCGTTACAAAGAAGCTGTGTGTGCACGCAATGTGCACATGTTATTTTCTCTCTGCTGACTCATTTGCATAATTAATTGTTTATTACTCAGAACGGTAAGAAGAAAGTTGAGAGAGACTGTCGTTTTACTAATTACTTTTTAGCAAATCTATTATAATCTATACAACCACAAAGAATACATAATTTTAAATATATGTAATTTGTTTATTTTATACATAATCTTTTTATTTTTTTAAAATTTGTATTTTAAAACAAGTACACTAGAAATTTTTCATGACAGTCAGGTCAGTGTTCTATTTTTATTTGTATTGAGAAAGAGAAATTATATTGCAAATAAACCAATCAATGTAAACCCAAAATCGCTTAATCAGCAAATAATGCGAACGTCGCGCAGCTGCGGTGATGTGCTACCGAAAATGTATTTCGGTTGGTGAAAAAAAAAGAACGCGCGCGCGAACGCGATTTAAAATTTAAATGTCCGCCGAATCCGCGTTCGCGTAAAACAAGTCGACGGTCGTTTATTTGCTCGCCGCGCAAACGA
This sequence comes from Pseudomyrmex concolor, assembly GCA_014839585.1. Classification (NCBI taxonomy): domain Eukaryota; kingdom Metazoa; phylum Arthropoda; class Insecta; order Hymenoptera; family Formicidae; genus Pseudomyrmex; species Pseudomyrmex concolor. The sequence continues at coordinate 12,531 of QVOB01024925.1, forward strand.
TAAAATTTCACAGGCGAACAGAATGAATCGATACGCTTATATTTATACTGAGAAAGAGTTATCAAGACATAATTAGATTACAGCTGCATATTACACATTGCGCGCGGCGACACGGCAATATTACAGTTTCGATATTACATATACTCCTCTTTGCACTCGTACATCATGATAGTTCTATTACAGATATTCATTGCTACGCTGTGCTTATTTTTGTATTTA
>QVOB01024926.1:0-15780 GCA_014839585.1 Pseudomyrmex concolor
CGTGGGTCGCAAACACAGTGACATCGTAATGGCCGAACAAAGAGGAAGCGTCGCGGAAGAAGTCTCTCTAACGTTCCTGCGGAGATTCAAGCGCGAGATTAAACAAAGGAACGGCAGTTCCGTAGTAAAGGGGGCGAGAAGAGCGAAAAGATGGCGTTAGTTCGCCTCGCGCGCGGTAGTTAGTTTCGAGTACAAGGAAATACATATAGGCAATATAGAAGAAAGAAGAGGCGAAGGCCAAGAAGAAAGGGAGAGAAGAAAAGAGAGAGAGAGAGAGAGAAAGAGAGATCGAGCAGGGAAAAAGCAGAGAAAGAAAGAGCGAGACGAAAGATCGTCTGCATATAAAGTGGACGGGAAATGAACCGGGTTACGTCGAGTTGGTAGGTAAAAGCGTGTGTCGGTGCCTCTCTGCGAAGTTTGCTCGCCTTTTTACTTGGTGTACATTTCGTTTACATAGAGTACACGCTCGCGCAAATGCGGATGTATCTCACACGGAGGTATACACGTATTGGTGTGCGTGTATTATACACACATACACAGAGAGAAACAGACACAGCGACGGGTGGGAGCGAGCGGAAGGTCGAAGCTTGGTTAAAAGCGCGCAGGATGCTCGCAATGGCCGGCCATTTTCAACTTTTGCTATCGCGTAGCCGAGAATGGAAAATGGAGAATCTCGTCGGCGAAATATACGCCTGAACAGAGCTCATTTAGTTCGAAAGTTCCTCGAGGATCTCCACTGCTTCTCGCTCTCTCGCTCTCTCTCTCTCTCTCTTTCTCTCTCTCGTTTACTCTGTGATCTCCCTCATGCTCCTTTCTCGTTCGCCATCCTCGTTACTTCTATCAAGATCTCACGTAGCGACAGACGACATCGAACACGTTGGTGCGTTAGTCCCGGTTGACAGATAAACGCCAGAATATGTTCCGACACGGTTTTCCCGAAACAATCGTAGATTGTTCCTCGCGCGCGTCTAGCACGGAAGATGTATAACGGCGCGCGTGCACATAAATGTAATTATCTCTTTGTTTTCAAGCGAACGTTAGGTGTTTTAATTTGCAAGTGAAATGCCACGCGGATACGGCGAAGTTCAATTAGAGAGATTCGAGAAGAGACACGAAATGTTTCACATTCCATACAGCACACTCCGTGCAAAGCTCACTCTCTCTCTCTCTCTCTCTCTCTCTCTCTCTCTCTCTCTCTCTTCTCTCGATGAAACTTATCAGCTGCACGCGTTTCGCGCGCGGTTTCCGCAAATATCAAACTTTTGTTCGCAGCTGTGACCAAACGTTCTTATACGATCACCTATACGTGCGGGAATATCGCGCGCGAGAACAATTTTCTAGAAATAAATTTTATATACCGGCGTGTCCTGAATTAGAGTTCACACACTTGATCGTTTCGAATTCTCGCGGAAAAGCGCGGAAATATAATTATTTGTCGCGCACAACATCCGCAAATTTGTCAAAAATCGTAACTTTGTCATAAAAATTGAATACAGAAAAGAAGTAACAAGCTGACGTCACACGTGTACATACGTAGCAAAGTAAATCGTAATCGCATACATTTTTAATTGATTCGGTTTCGGCGCGATTCGGTAAAAAAAAAAAAAAAAAAAGTCAAAACTATAATTTTGCTAATGACAGGCAAATAGAATACACGAGGCTGGAATGTCGAGAGGTAGGGCTTAACGATCGTCAAAAGTCAGGGAGCCCGGTCGTAAATTCTCGTATGATGTTTATAGTCGGACATCTCGCAGCTGAAATTCTCACTAGACGAGAATCCGAGACGTGCGATGATCGTTAATCTGATCAACCGCGACGAGCACGAATTGGACTTTAGCGTGATTTAACTCCCGCCGGAACAGGGCGCATTTGTTTCAATAATTTATGCCGGGAGGAATATCTTAGCGCATTTACTTCGAGAAAGCCAATGTTGATAATTTCAAGTCTGAAAGAGAGAGACAGAGAGAGAGAGAGAGAGAGAGGGGACTTTCTTGGCCTGTTTCCAAAGTGCGCGATGGAAGTTTTCAGATGAATTAAAATCCACCATTATTCTCGTAAAGTTTTATTTTTAAGACCCGTGGAATTTTACATAGCGGGATCGCTGCTTATTGCTATATTGTGCGTTTTGCTGCTGCATTACCGTTTATGGTAGATACAGTTTATGATTTTATAGACCATTCTAAAGGGAGTTGCGATTCTCGCGATAAATAAACGTTTTTTTTTTTTTTTTTTTACATTTTGCTCTACAAATCGCAAAGAGAGAACATATGTCACAGAATTTTGATTAAAAAACTCGTAACCGTTACATCATGGTTCAAAAATTTTTTTTGTAGAAAAAGGACATTTACATAAGCGATGTGAGTGTTTAGCTCTTAGCTCAGAAGCACATTAACCGAATGACGTATCGACGATCGTGACGAGGTGGTCGAACTTCATCTACGGCACAATACACGCGTGCAACCAGCGTGGATCTCTTTACCATGAGATTACCGTGGACTCATTTAGCGTTCTACCCAATCTCACTGGTCGTACATTCCAGGCCGTTTTTAGATTTAACCTTACCCAAATATGCAAATTGCCGAGAAACGTAGTCGAGCTACTCCGAAGATTCCTGGAGGAGAATGGCCGATTTGGTTGGCTTGTACCAGGAGAGAGAGGTATAATCTTCGCCTATGGGAGATTGTGGGTAGCCGAAATGAACGAACAAAAAGGACATCAGGAATCCGACCGCGAGCATGTACATATATGTGTACAACAAGTACACGCGGAACACAATTGGCTTGCTGATCAATATCTATATGAGTATTACGAGAAAAACGGGCGAAGTGTGAGAAACGGCGCTAGTGCGATATGATCGATTGAACAATAGATCATTTTGTTTCTCTCTTTGTTTCGTCCGTAAACACGTGTATATTTAACATCATGTAAAATCATTCTTACAGCCCGACATTAATTTTAAAGAACACGAAAAATCTTCTGTTTCCTTAATATATTTTATTAACAAATATTTATGTACATTTAAACAGTTACTATCTTGTATTATAAATTTATTTATCTAAAATGTGATAAAAAAATAATCAGAAAAATTTTTTGTTTTTGATAAAATGGAACTATAACGTTTACATGCGCGCGCGCACGCACGCACACACACACACACACATATGTTCCGTGGATATACACCCACGCTTTATCCTAAATATTCGCCATACTGCACACGCTATATAAGTTTTTGGCTCGCGTCCCGATTGGCTCGCGACATTAATTCAATTGCACCGGGAATTTAAATCTTAACAAGTAAAATAGATTCCGAAACAAATTGTCACTACGTACGTAGATAAGCCGCGCCGTTTCAGGGCTTTCTGCAAATTGAGAACAATTTGCTATAAGGACTCGTAGTGCACTCCGAAAAAAGCCCGACGTCACTTCAGAAAATACGCATTACGGTGCCTAATAATCGTGCGCCGGTTGAGAACATGATGGCGGCACAAGGCGGGGCTCTCCACGAATATTTCTGTCTGCGTAGGTAACTTAAGAGGAGAAGAGAAAGAGAGAGAGAAGAGAAGAGAGAGAATCATGTTGTCGAGAGAAGAGAAAAGGCAAAAACACGGACAGAGAGAAGAGAAACGGGAAGAGAGGCGAAGGGGCAGAGGGAGGGCTCGGACTGTAATCGTTCCTCGATTCAACCAGAAAGGGAATCCGACGTTCCAATTCCAATGTCGTTCTCCTTCCTGCTTTAATTAAAATCAGAAGTTGACGACCGGCCGCCGCGCGTCCCATCTTTTTAACAAAAACGTGAAATGTCGTATCTTAATGCGGCGGAATTGTTTTCGTTACCTCTATCGCGGCGAGAAATGTAGCGGCGATGATTTCATCCGATATATTTCAAGAAAGCCTCGAATGCGCCACTCCGTGTTCGTGTAATGCCGCTATTTATCGGTTTCACTGTTCACTTCGGGATGTTGATAATACTGCGTGCGAATAGGTAACGACGGACTCGATTGCCGGTCTTCTATATAAAACGCTCGCGCGCTCATTTCTGTCGCGACGACTTGCGCAAAAATATTCCAAATATTGATAAGCAACATAACAATGACAAGAAGCGATCGATAAGAAACCGACAAATGTGACGTGATCAACAACGACGCTTTTTCCGATTTCTAATTCGACATCAAAGTATGTAAAGATCATTATTGCTCTAAAACTGCTTTGTACACCGCAATTTCTTGAAGATAGCAATAATCGGTGGTATTAATACTATATGATAGCCAATTATCACAATGGGGATGGAAGGTAAACGACAGATTAAGAAGTCTCTTCTCTCCGGCCGAGAGATATTCAGAATTATCAGTGGTTGGTTTGATAGTGCCGCAATAAAAGCAAAAGAGAACAAAGTTCGCGTTTTTTTTTTTTTTTTTTATATTCATTAAAATAATCTGTTCCTTCTCCGGATCTCTCTTATCCCTTGCACCCTCGCAACGCTCTGTAATTAAGTAACAAATAAAATCCGATATTAACACGGGCTGTTTAATACCGGTTCCATCCGTGATTGCATCGCACCTACTACTAGTTTCCAGAAACTTCACATTGCAGAAGATTTGCACTTCCAAACAACTTTCTTTTTTTTCTCCAACTCTGCGATCCCCCTTACATTGATACTCCTTACTTTAACGCGTTATTGCTCTTATCATCTGATTTAACGAAGAAATCTCAAAACTGGTCATCGGTAAATTTTTTTCTCACTTTACCTCTCCGATGCAAATCATCCCCTATATATATAAATATCATAAAAGAAATCTATTCCAAGAATACGAATCATAAACGATAATGCGCACAGACTCGCGCGCACGTAACATGATATCGAAAAATAATTACAGTATAGGGTTCTGGAACATGCATTACTACTTACATTGTCAGTGAGCGAGGGGGTTCAAGCACAAAAAGAGAAAGAAAGAAAGGGACGGAAAGAGAGACTCTCATGGAGAAAGAGCCGGCGGAAATAAAGACGAAGGGTATAGGTGTCGGGGGATGGACCATTCGCTGTGACCATCCTATGAAACCGAGTGCACACATACAGACCCGCGCACATACACGGGATCCGGCGCGTATACTATGCCCTTACCACTTTCAGTACGGAGAAGTTTTATTGGAATAAAGGTTATAAGTGGAAGAGAGCGTGTGAAGAGGAGCGTATATGTTCCTTCAGTTGCGGCGCGTAGGGAGAAAATAATGCGGAGGCGGGTAAAACAGACGGCTAAATGAGTTTGGATATTAAAGGTCGGTGTATGAAGTTCACGGTACAGAAGCAAGAAAAAGCTACGTGACGACCGATCCGTCTTGAATTGATCGCGAATTTCTATTTACGAACTTCCGATCTATAATTGCATTTATAATTGCATTGATTTTCTCTCTGTAACTATGTAATGTTATATCTTTCCGCGTTTATATACGTACAACAACAATTACAAAAAGTATAGTAATTAAAAGTAATTAGAAACAAACAAATTAAACTAGTCTATTATAATTAAAAATATAATTAAAATAGACCCTCTAGCTTTTAGGACTACAGTTCGAGGTAGTTACTTAAATATTTTAGTAGACCAGGTAGTGGAACGTTTCGATCTTTATTTTACATCATCATCAGCCACGCTGAATAAAAAATACATAAAATATTAGAAAAAATTACAGAATTTATAAATGGTATACATATTGATTAAAAATAATTTGAAAATAAATAATTTATAGGTATAAAGATTAAAAAAGCAAGCCGCATACACACTTCTAAGAGAAAAACAAAGTCGCTACCGATTGTCAACATATGAGAGAAGTCACGCCGAGTAAGCGCAAACAACAAATCGTTGGTAAATCAATTTGTCTGTGCATCGGTCTGTGCATTTTGCTTTAAGAAACAATTAATAAATCTAAACTATTATAATTTACGTTGTCCTAATGAAAAGCTATGTACATTTATCTCAGTCAGTACGCGGTCAAATCACGTAATGAGCGATTGTATACGGCGAATGCGAAGAGGGAAGCTTGTAAAAAAAAAAAAAAAAAAAAAAGAAAATTCATGAACAGATATTCATGCGTTGCATTAGCTTTATCTCGGCGTATCCGTGATTCATGCGAGCTGTAAATAACGACCTATTCCAAGAGAGCAGATCTCTTTCTCTCTCTTGGATTCTGGTATGTGCGTATCTAAGTTTGCGAACGAACGACGACGCTAGATCGTCTCGCTCGATTCTCGAATATCCCGTCTAACTCCCCACCGACATCTTTTTCCCCACCTCGCTCTTCCCAACGCCGACGACCAGTAAAACCTCCCCACTTCGAATCGGGCGATATCAACGGATTACCTTACCGTAGGTAATAAGGAAGATAGCAATACTGTTAAATCGATACGTCCCGCAGACGAGCGCCGGTTATCCCTGCCTCAGCGATTCCCTTTGAGGCGTTGTTGCACGTGCTCAAAAGTGTGGAGCGCGCGCTCTCGCACCCGCGCTCGCTCGGCGTGTACGAAATAAATCCGCGCGCGTATAGTTTGAAAATATTCTACGTTCTGTCCCACGCATGCGCTCTAGGAAAACCGGATACGCGTCGCGTAGCGTCACAGAGAAATAAGATATTATAATCCCGCCGACGATCATAAATATCGTTGCGGTGGCGCGAGCATTACACAAAGCTGTAAAGTCGTAGAACATGTTACATGGAGCCGCGGCAACTCACGACAACTCGTTTGGCACGCCGGTTGACGGGATACTACTTCTTTATTTTTTTAATATTTTTGCCATCCGCCGCTCGAGCTTGCGCGTAAATACGTCGCCACGTCAAATTCACCGTCAATTGCACCGACACTAATTAAAGCGCATTGCTCGCAGGTTTGCGCGACATCTGGGATATGCCGATACGCACATGTCCGCTTTAATGTTATTATTAACTCTTTGAAATATACGTAACTGAAGAAAGAATGTCAAAATTTTCCAAATTTTCCAATATCCTTTCTCTAAACTATAAGAAAATTAGTGAAACATTTTTGTTAGTAATTTCAAGTACTTAAAGAAGAAAGTGAATGAAATTCATTAACCACATCATGCGTGGTCCTTTTTTGTAGACGAAAAAAATAAAAAAGTAAAAAGAAAAAACTATTTGTTTTTTTATGTCTAAAAAATATAAGTACATATAAAGTATTTATATGTACTTCACTGCACAAGCACATGCGTACATGTGTACGTATATGTGTGCGTATGTGCGTGCGTGCGTGCGTGCGTGCGTGCGTGCGTGCGTGCGTGCGTGCGTGTGTGTGTGTTGCAATAAGATATCGCAGTCTGATGGAAAGCTGTGAACTGAGTCGTGTAATGCCAAAATGTTCGCGACAAAGTTTGGGTTTGTGTCAACAACGTGGATGTGCGATTGGCACGCGATGAAATTTGACATGAAGTTTGGCTCGGGATCCGATCTGCTAATGTAAAATCTGCTTTTGGTGTATCACTGACGCCATGTACCTGTTTCCTCACCGGGGAGTGCCGTTGAAATTGCACCCAATTACTAGCATTAAGCGTGCTTTTCACCATTCGTAAATCCACCCGTACTTTCGCCCGAACGTAACAGAGATCGCGGCACGAGAGATATTATAATGCGCCCGGTCATCTCTATTTCGCGTAGCGTAACCCTCTGACTACTTTCTCGCCTTTTTTGCCTCTATTCCGCTATGAAATGAAACTGCGATGCATGCACACTGCCTGCTCATCCGTTTCTCTCTTTTTCTTTTACGCGTTCACTTCGTCCCTTCTCGCTTGCTCACCTTATGCTTCTCCCTCTTTCGTGCGCGCTTCTCTTCCCCGGTCTGCTCATCCAAAGCTGAATGCGTTCGTCGTTCCAGCTCTCCCCTCGTCCTCACCTCCCTTCTTCTCTTTTCCGACGGTTTTTCTTTCTCTCCCTCTGCCTCAAACGCTCGAACCCCACTTCGTTTCTCCCTACCAGCTCTTTCTCATCTGCTACACTCTGCCATCCCTTCCCCACTTTCTGTTCTCTTACCAACCGGGCCGCACGAGAATACATATTTTACAGGCATTCATGATGGCCGCCGCACATCTGTGCGAACCTGCCTGGCTTGGGTTGCCTCTAGCCTGCCTTGGGCACAGGCTCGCCCCTTTCGAACGAGAGCAATACCGGATCTACCCGAGCTAACCCTACGTTGTCATCTCTCTTTCTCTTTTCGGTTGCAGCTTCATATCGCGCGTTTTACGAATAATTAATCGTGTTCAGTTTTATAGTCTATAATCTGTAGAATCCCATCAAATTTATTAACTTACTCAAAAACTATTTTATCAACATTCTATACAACAATAAACGGTTAAACGGACAAACATATGTAGTGTATGTGAAAATAGCTTTCGTCATGTGTAAGCAAATGAGGTATGATATTATTTTAGTTTTTTTTTTTTTATAATAATTTTTGGTAATATATATTTGATTTGGTAATATATTTGATAATAAAGTTTTGATAATATCTTGTAATTGCAATTGAGAATATCGTATATTATACGTATGTCCTGTTTAGATAATTTTGTTATTATATGAAAGAGATCAAATATCTCTCTCTCTCTCTCTCTCTCTCTCTCTCTCTTTCTCCTTCTCTCTCTGCTTCTCTTTTCTACACATGCATATACAATATTCGCGCAAAATGTAGCTGAAATTGCAGCAGTAATTGCGTAATAATCCTTCCCGCTACGCAGCTGTATCACGGCTGGAAGAAAATACTGGATAGTAAGCAAACGCTTGTATGCTTTGTGGGTTAACTGCTCCTTTCCACCTGAATGATCCTTTGGTCGGTTTGCTTATGAGTGCGCGCACCGCATGGTCATTATTATAATTATCAAACCGTTGATATATACCGAATTGCCTATTATTTCGGCGCGGTCTTATTCCGTCCCGCAAACCGAACACCCTTGAATCGAGCTTGTCTCTCGCTCACTCGCCCAGTTTTACAACAGTGTACCGAGAAATGCGTGCGAAGTTATTGCCACCGATTTTAGTGTACCTACATTGCTTATGACTACATCGACTCCCGAAGGCGCAACCTGATTCCACGTTAAAACCTCGAGGGAGGATCGAGTTTTCTGTCTGTGGCCTCGCTCTCGTTTCTTTTTTTCTTTTTTTTTTTTTTTTCACGGGATCCGGACGATTAAGTTCAGATTTTCATGGTGGCGTCCTACAGCCGCGCTTCTTTATATGCGGTATCGCTTAACTAGATACCATGAAATTCCTTTGCATATATTAGGATCTCAGTCGCGAGATATACAGTGGCGTAGAATCAGGTAAAGTCGAAAGAGTGCAAAAGTGTGTGGTGAAACAAAATTGAAAGAAACGATTGTAATGTCAGATTTATTTGTTTTGCTGAATCTCTGATAAAAAAAAAAAAAAAAGGAAGAGAAATATCTCGTGTCACTATCGCATACTACATTTGAAAGAATGTGAAAAAGCGTGAAACTTTTGACTTCAAAAGATACGAATAAAAATAAAACCACGTCTGTATTGAAATCCTATTACCATAAAGATTATCAACCGATTTATATTTAACATGTTTCCTCACTTCTTATTTTAAGATTTTAAAAGTTTAAAAATAATCTGCATTTATGGGAGAAATATAATAAATGTTTCTTAAAAAAACTACATAAGAAATATAATGTACTTCTGAAATGTTATTCAGCTGCGGTGACAATAGACACTTTATATCAATACATGGTGTATGTATTGATAAAAGATAGCAATAAAATCGTAATATGTATAAGCAAAAACGTATAGTGTATCAATTGTCTCAGTAATCAGATTATTTTTTCTAAAAAGCAAAATAAAAATATGTTTGTATGTTAAATGAAGTTTTATACATTGATATTGGTATGAGAGATTAGCTAACGACGATTGGAATGCTTGGTATCTTCGATTAAATTTTTCCATGTGTCATTCACCACCACATACATGTGCGCGCGCATGTGTGGGAGTGTGTATGTGGGTGTGTATGACCTCAGAGTAGTATAAACGAATGTTTTGGATTGTGTCGTACAGATGGCAGCATCTAACGAAGTATTCCGTATAGAATAGAGGTCAATATATTCAAAGTTGAAAAAAGAAACGTTTGCTCCAATTTTTTTCGGAAAATAAAGAATTGCATAAAAACTTTCCAGACTGCAAATGATACATCTTAATTGGTTCAATTAAATTTCTTATTGCTTGTTTCAAATCTCAAAACATATTTGCGAGATTTTAAAGCTATGTACAAAGATCCTTTTAATTTATTGTATATATCTACCATAGTACGTCACTGCTATTTTTTCTATACATTCAACTGTCCGTAAAAATCTACTATAACTCATACTGTTTTAAATGTCTACAGATCTGGCCTGGCAATTCATCCCCCGACTTATACGATGCGAAAGAGAGAAAGAGAGAGAGAGAAAGAGAGAGAGAGAGAGAGAGTGAACTACTTCTTGATTTAATAATTTTCGTCTGCGGAGTTTTGTAGCAAACTGACGAGGTCGTAATCTTACCTGCACACTAGACAAAGAATAAGCTGAAGAGGTGTCTGTGGAAACAAACCGGAGGAGCGAGGAAAGAGAGGTGAGACAAAAGTATAGGGAGAAAGGCAGTAGTGCGCTTTATCCTCCTCTCTCTTTTTCTCTTTAACTAAAACACGGAGCGTTTGCCCAATAAAAACGTCATGATTCAGGGGCGAAGAGTTTCTGAGTGAACGCCGGCTGGTGGCGCCAGGCTACACCACACGTTCTCGGGGAGTTGCATAAAGCTCACACTGGTTGTCACACGCAAAGAGTCAGCGACCATGGTGGGGAGAGACTATCGAGCGAGATATCGCACACAGAGATGCGGCGAAATCAAATCGACGCCAACCTCTATGGAAAAGGCGAAAGCGGTAGGAAACTATGAGCGTCGAGAAAAAACAGAGAAGATATTATGAAAAGACAGTCAAAGACAAAAAGAGATTAACCAACGGAGAGAAGACGCAAAAGAAAGAAGGAAAACAAAACTTGCGAGAGAAATATGTAGGGACGGACATAGTAGGGGTGGATAAAGAAAATTCAACTCAACAAGAGACAGAGAGAGTAAATGAATGAGCAAAGAAGGGTTGCGCTAGTCTTTGATAAGAATGAAAAGGACGGAACAATTCAGAGGAAAGCAGGTGACGAAGGAACAAGGATAAAACAAAGAAGAGAAAAAAGATAGACATAGAGAGAGAAACAACGAGAGAAATAGAATGTGTGTAAGAGAGAAAGAGAGAAATTGCTCGGGCGTAATAGGAAAGACAAAGAGGAGGCTGGTTCGGTAGAGAGAGAAACGTTGAACGAGACAGTGGAACAGAGATGGCGAGAGAGGGGTTGGTCGACCCTGCGCGTTATCAAGAGCCGCCCCTCCCGGTCGCCCCTATATCCACCCCGACTTTATATACCCCCCGTGCATCCAAAGAGTACATGCATTCGTGTGTGCGGTGGTGAAAACCCACACAACATTGACGTGGCTCGTCCCTAGACGTAGCCGGGCGCAGAGCGACGCCGCATGGCGTCGGCGTCGCGAGGCCGGCCCGGCGCTACTCTTACGACATCGTTGTACGCCAGCCACCGCCAGAAGAAGCCGCTTCTTCGTGGCTTAGCACGTTTCTAGAGAAGCGACGGAAGTCCGGACGCCCGAAGCAACCGAGCAACGAAGATTTTCGCGAGTGACGTGAAACGCCTGAGCGTCGCGACGCCGACAGTCGTCCGCGGGACGTGTCACGGTCGTTTTCAAAACTGGAAGACGCGCATATTGCAGTTGCATCTTCGTTTTTCCAGGCAGCGTCTGACGTATATAAACGGGCAACACGTCTCTCTTCTTCTCGCGCCCGTCTCCTTTTCTTGGTTTTTGTTACTTCGGCCATGCATTCTTTCCTGTCCTATTTGTTTCTCGCTCTCTTCCTCCCCCGTTTTCATCTCGCCCGTTTTCTCTCTCTTCCTCTTCGGTGCGTCGAGCGTCGTTCTGTCCTTCGTACCGAGCTACGACTCAGCGAATCAGCGAACGAAACGAAGCCGAGCGCATCCACTGTGAACGTCACTCGTAGCATGTAGACCGAGCGGAGCTGTCATTCCGTACATCGTGAAGACGAAATCGGAGTGCCGTCTGTGATTGACAACCTTGAATATGCCATTCGAGTCTTCAGTGTGCGGTGTTCGTAATACATTAAAAGGATCCTACATGAAATTTCACATATCGGTTGATTTCAGTTGGAGACACACTTCCCGGTGAGAGATGACAACTTGGAAAAATTGACCGCAACAAAAGCAAAGACAGAAATGACAAAAACGCAAACAATAATATCAGGTCAGTATCGCAAAATATTTCATGTTCCGCCATTTTTATTAAATTAAAACTTTCTAGATCATATTATTGCGAGACGATTTGCGCGTAAACATATACGTACGTACAATGGTAAACGATGCATGCGCTTATGGTGAAGATATTGATCGATTGTCATGAGAGATGGTTTACATACATACATTTCGTTTCGGATTTCCGTAGCCCGAACAGCAGGCAACCGGTCCGACATCTCGGCACGCTGGGCTTCCAAGCTCCACGGTCTTTTGGGGATCGTAGTTTTCGTCGCGGGTTACGGGACGATGAGGTTTTTATGACCGTTTAGTCACCATCATTTTCTCTCGTTTTTTTTTTTTTTTTTTTTTTTTTTTTTTGCAGAACTCGGAAACGAAATCTTTAGATTAATTCTCCACTCCCACTCCTTATCCAGTTTTCAATATTCATTAATAACTCGAGTATATTATTTATGTGTCCGTAGGCAAAAACTTGAGATGACCGACAAAAAATAAATTGCGCGTGTGGACTTCTGACGCGCAAGATGTGTTTTAACCAGTCAGTTCAATTGGGACGCTGCGAAGGCTCCCTTGGTTCTCGGCTTCAATTACGAAGTTTAACCACGTTTAACGAGAAGCATTATGTTTCCTGGCTTAAACTTCGTTCGCAATCGAGACTGTTTGCGGTAAGACAAATGTGATTACGAACAATTTTGACTTTTTAATCCAATGTGTATTAACAAAATTTTTATCTGGATAATGTAGGAATGGAGGATTATTAATTGATCAAGGTCGTCTGCCGCATCGTGCCAGCAGTTTCCCGAAGATGTTACATTTATAGACTACTACGCGATGCCAGACAGCCGTCGGTCTTATCAGCCTTGACACATCCTTGGACGAGGGAAGCCACCGACGAAGCGATATCCGATGAGGAATGTGAAACCCCCTGTACGTATACTGAATGTATCCTGAGTGTATTCCTGTCCGGTATACCTTCAGTATACGTAACAGGAGGCTACACCGAACACCGTTGGGTTTCTTCATCGCGATGCATACTCCAAATATCAACAATCTTCAGATGCTACAAAATATATATGTGTAAACTTAAAGAAAATAGGAATATATATATAGTAAATAATATAAGAAATATAATGTATATATATATATTATATATAAAAAACGATTTTTATAATAAAGATGTATACTGCCGAAGAAAACTGTATCTAAGATATGTAACTGTTTACATTAAACAAATGTTCATTCATTTGATAAAACTCTTCCCAAAAATGTAAAAGATCCCCAAATAAATTAAATTACTTAATATGTAATAAAAAATCTAAAGTTGCCTTTATAAGTAAACATTCATGTGTTTTAATAACACGAAGTATAACACTACAATAATATGTTACATAAAATTTTGCACATAATTATGCTAACTGTATTAATATATCTTCTATTAAATATTAATATCAATATATAATTATATGTTAAAATTTACTATATATAATGCTGTGTTTATACTCTATTAAATTATATTTTATATTTTACACACCCTAATGATATTACGTAGATAGATATATACTTTTCTTTACCTAATATATGTATAAACAAATTTTTTAATGTACGTATAGTACATATAGTAGTTTTTAACAATAAATATTATATATATATATATTATACGGAAAAGTAACTTTATAATTTTACAAAACTAAAATATGTATGTACGTAATGTAATTAAATTGCGGCATAATAATACACAACGCCTTTTATCATGTAAAGCGACATTTATATATTTTTAAAAATTTGTCTATTTAAATATTCTAATATCTAATATTTTCTAAAAATTGAAAGTAGTATATTCCTATACGTATAGTGCGTAAAAAATCGTGTAAGTTTACTGTAAATGATTTGGAAAATCTTATGCTATATATATCAAATGAGTTTTTTAAATTTGTACAACTGATTTACAAATTATAGCAAACTTAATTTACATATATACTTTTGTAAAAAACATGTGTGTGTATGTAAACACACTCATTATACTGATGTATAATTCATAAAAGAGAAAAAATATTCAATAGTTAATATTCATGAGAGAGAAGAAAAGAAAAATTTTTTAAACATTTTCTTTCAAATTTTTAAACAGAAATGCAGAATGTTTTAAAATATTTATTTTAAAATTACTTTAACACAAAGAGAGAGATATATTCGAGTTATTGTTTTTAAATTAAATATAAAAACCTTAACTGTTTTGTGTCTGATTACATATAAAAAAACTGAAAGACAGATATTGTTTTTTTGTTTCGTGCAAGGAAAAAGTATAAAATTAAGAACTTAGCGCAATGATCGTGTCAAGAAAATTGATTATGAATGAGAAATATAAATTTACTAGTAAAATATGTATCCGCGCGGATATATAAAAACTACAATTTATTCGTTTTTTGGTTTTCTAAGAATAATATATCTAAAATAAATCTTTTTCCAATTGTATTTCACAAAAGCGAGATTTTAGTAGACCTTTGCCTTTTGAAATGCCTCACTAAAAGGTTTTTTAAATGTAGAGCGGAAACGCTAAACAACACTGTTTAGCACACGTCGGGTCTGGAATTAGGACAAAAGGCGTATAGAGAAAGTGTAACAGATACAGAAAAACTTTGAGAAAGTCAGAAAAGGGTTGCCCAGGTAATAGTGGGCAGTTCAAATTTCACTTTTGTACCGGTGGAAGCCAAAATCGCTCAGTTTTCGTCAGTCAACGAATGAGTTCATACGTGCGCAAGATTAACGAGAGAGCTTGTCTCTGCAAAAGTGATAATCACAAAATTCAACAATATCAGACGAAGTAATTCATCGTAGTGCGTAAGTTTATAGAGAGTGTGTAGATATTGTTATGTACAAACAGTCTAAAAAAGTGAAAAGTTTCAGGTAATTATTATAACATGCTTTCTTTTATATTATACACGTGTACACATTGCATGTTTGTATTTCTGCATATTAACACTTCTTATATTTTTGATCAATATTATAATAATATTAAGTATCACAAAATGCAACAAAAATATCTAAGAATATGTGTAAATGTAAAAGTAAATATTTTTAAACGCTCCAAGTAAATTAAATAAAATAATATCAATACTTGCAAAACTTCATTTTAGGAATACAAATTAAAATATAATCAATGTTAATGCGTAGTAAATTTGAGTAAATTGTCGATGCGTGTTACATGAATGCAAAATATACAAATAGATTAAAATATATATACAAATAAATTAAAGTAATTTAGATTAAGATAATAGTTTAAATTTTCTTTCTGAACGAGAGCGAGATATCATTTAAAACATATGAATAATATTCTTTACAGTGACAATAGATAATATTCTTTATAGTGATATTTAGAACATCCCGAACTTAAATCTCGAAATAAAATTCACGT
>QVOB01024927.1:0-18983 GCA_014839585.1 Pseudomyrmex concolor
AATTTTTATCGATACGTTATGTGGCAACATAAATATTTTTATACACTTATATGTAATAGTTTTTTTTATGAACCAAAATGTTACTGTATTGATGATTATTTCCGACACAAAAAATATACTGTGCTCAATGCTGAGGCAAAACTATATATATTCGCGACTATTGTCTTGATTATTTTTTTTTCACGTTCCGTAAAAAATGCCGCATTTATTATTAGGGCTGTGCACGAGTATCATCACCACAATATGGCGGCGGCGGCGAGCTACGGTGGCCTTCTGCTGGGTGGTGCACGCGGCCTCGGCCACCATACGTCTCATCACGCGGCGCATCACGCGCACGCCGCGGCATCCTACAAGGAGTGGACGTCGGCGACGCCGTCGCAGTCTCTCGTCGACGCGTCTTCGGCGCCGCCCTACCCTCACGGCCACTATGCACCCCTCTCCGGTAAGTAAGTAGACTTTTTCATTTTTGGAGGTTTCACCAACGGCACGTATCAACGAAATCCGTCTTCAATATATAGACGTATATGTACACTTAAAAAAACACACACATCATCATCATCATTTATTGCATTTATCATCAAACTTGTTAACAATATAAGTGCGCAAAACAGTATTTGTAATCAATAACGATTATTAATCTCATCGTTGGCCAAACCTATAAATTATATTAATACTCTTGACACAAAATTGTAAACTAATTTCGATTAGAGAGAGAACATTTTATACACTTTATTATATTACTTTACAAAAGAATTTGTTCAAAGTTCTTAAAAAAAAAAACTTATGTAATTTCTCATGTATTTCTAATTTATCACGTCATTACACGTCGCATTATTTTATCTGATATATATACTCGCATATACGAGTTTTGTCGGCATATCGACGGCGGATCAAAGATCCTGTCGTGTCCTAACTGTGTCGAACGACAGCAGGACAAGCTCTGCTTGGTCAACGGAATGGCGCGCAGGTAGCGCAAGAAAGATCGGTCCCTCAGATGCTCGCAATTAATAAGAGCTTAATGGGAGTCGCGATCTCTCTCCCCGTGCAGCGTCTTCCTTCAACTCGGCGTTTACCTACCGAAATCGTTCGCAGGACAAAAAGCCGCGGATGTGTCCGCAAAACATCTTGCTCCTGCCGCAGTCAGGATCCCGCCGCTCGCATTCTTGTTCCTTGAACGCGCCGCTCCTCTGTCGGTGAATTATGCGAAGCATAAAAAAATAGCGTTAAATTATGCGGCATAGAAAAATGGCGCTTTTCTTTTATTTCTGAGATATCATATACCTATAGGTGTTTGCTTTTAAACAAAAATGTCATCAAATTTGTACATATGTATGTTTAAGCAAATATAAGTATTGTATTATTAAAAAAAATGGCCCATATTGTTTGTGTAATTTCCAATTTCTTTTAAATACAGATTAATAATGTGTGATACAATGTGTGGGTAGAAAATGTGCGTCAGTAAATCAATAACGAGATTAGTTATATATAAATAGCAATTTATATAATATTACATAAAACATGTAAGTGAGTCAAAACGTGTGTGTGAGTAATATAATGTACGTATATCTCAAAAAAATATTTATTCTAATTATCGCATTTTTATTGAAGTGAATCGCGCGAATAATATATTTCTCGTTGAAAGTGACAAAATTTTCAGTCAGGGTTTAGGTGTGTTTCCCGTGGGGGATGCAGCTGCAGCAAGCAGCTGTGAAAAACCACGCCCATCGTGATTACGGAGACCACTCCCATCTGTCTGCATCCGGGTGCAACTTACACGCCTTCCGTTCATCTTGATGCAATAGCACAATTTCGCCACATCTACGAAAATTTCTAGGATTTATCGATATGTACTTGAAAGTTTTGTTGCTTTTGTCTTTCTCTCTAACTAGATTTTTATTTATCTTTTTCTACTTCTTTTTGATGTTTTGATTTTTAATCAGAATCACATACTCGTATCTCTATTTTGTCTCTTTAATTGCTAATTAATTTTCTTAAAATTCTATACAACTCTCTTCTATACATGTTTTGACAAATAATTTTTCTTTCGAACTTGTCACATTTTTTTCACTTACTTTATCATTCCTTAAACTGTCGTGACACTATGACATTCCTCGATAAATTTTATTTTTTGCGCAAATTTTTTGATTCACTGAATTCTGTCAATCTTTCGCGGCAGCTAAAATTCTAGTTGGCCAGATTCCAGTTTCCTTAGACGAAAGGCATGGCTGCCAAGAACGGAAACATAGTGACATCCATTCTGAGAAGGGAGAGGACGTCTAGTATCGATTTTGCACCCTCGCTTTGCTATACGTCGAGACCGAATATCATGCCGCAAAATAAATCCCTCCGTCAAATCCAACCCTCTGCCATTTCTCTTGCTGCTTCTCTCTCGCTCGAGCAGCGAAACTTCTAACTAAGGGATAAAAGTCGCAAATTTAATTTCTTGTGTAAAATATGAAAAAGGATTTGCGCATGCAGAAATAATATTCAGAAGTTCTAACAGAAATATTTTGTAAACTAAAAACTGTATTTTTAACAAACAAAATTTTACGAGAGTCGGATAAGTCTGCCTTTTCAACGTTTCTCTTATTCATATTTTAACGGTTACAAATAAATGAACAAAAAAAACCAGACGCAAATATAACGATAAGACTTAGACGATAAGACTTCGATTTCATATTATTTTTTTAAGATTTAAGATTTAAGATTTTTTAAGATTTAAGTATATTCAATTCGCCAATACTTTAACTCTTTGCGCTCGAAAGTTTTTTCGCTAAAAAAGTAGGAAACTCGAAGCTTTCTTGCTAAAAATTTAATGAAAATTTTTACAAATGACATAAAAATACATCATACGTAGATTAACGAATAAAGCTATTTTAATATTTCATGTATTTTTACGTTATATAGAAGATCTAATATTGAATATTAAACTTTGTAATTTTACCGATTCAAATGGTGACTGAGAGGTCGCCTTTCGAAAAGTTAATTTATTCACCTACACTCTTATAAATGATGAAATTTTTCCCATTCCTTTTCTATTTTGTTCGTACATGCTCATTTCTACAACATATCGTTTTTTTCAAACTTGATATACAAAAAAATGTATAATATTGTAAATTTGTGCAAAACAAATGCGTATAAAATTTTGTAAAAATGTTTTCTTTGATCTTTTTTTCTCTCTCTTCATCAATTTGCAAAACCAAATTTCAACTCTTTAGCATGTCATGTTTCTTCAGATGATACGAGGAAAAACAAAAGAGAGTGAAACCAACGTTGAATCAGCGAGAATGAGTTGAAGCGCGCGCAATCGCTCCGGTGTTTAAATTTAAGTGTCGCCATTACGGCGCTCTTCTTCGCAAACCGATTAGGGTTCGCTGTCCGATAGTAACTAAGCGCTTGACGTACTTACATAATTGTGTACAAAATTAACTTAATTCGTATGAATTAACTGCGGTTTGCGCAGCAATTATATGAAATAAATTGTAATTACAGTATGATACACCACACGTTCGTGTCTTAACATGGCGATGTTCCCTGCGGCGGGACATTACAAGTTGCCTTTTACTTTGCGGGTTGCCGTTGATGTTCTTCACGGAAAACAGTCACGTTATAGCTTTGCCCCTTGACGGATTGTCTGACAATGTCGATATTTATCGCGGAGTAAATTACTTAAATCGCAAATTATTTAAACGCGATAAATTCTCGCCAAATTTCTAGAGGATAGGACCATTCGTGATTCGTTATCAACGAATGTCAACATGCATACTTTAAAATTAATTAGATCTTAGAATGGTGTATGTAAAATGTAAGAGAATGAAGAAAAATTAAATATAAAATCTAAAGTAAAGATGAATTAGCAGTTAATGAATTATTGTAAGCTTTAAGAAATTTACAAGGAAACGCTAGATTTTCAATTTTAGGAGAGAAAATTTTGCGAATCGAACGTTTTCGATTGATTTTGAAACTGAAACTTTCGCAGGATCCAACTGGGCCACCCGTGGTCGTAATAAATTTCTTTTCGGCACTAGGCCACTCTTTATAGAATATTCTCGCGCAACGTAATCCGTCGATGTTTCTGCACGTTTTCTGGCACGCGCCTCGAAAATGGCGTCGCACAGTGACGTCACGTAATTCACCGTTGCTCGAGAAGAAGGGAAAAGAGAGACTCCGGGCCAAAGCCGGGGATGGCCAGTCATCCTCGATTGGTCAGCCTGCAAACGGAGGGAGTGGTCGAGAGCGGCTGTGGGTTATATCGATCTCTCGAACTCAACTGCTTTGCTGCAAACGAAACGAACTAGATGGCTCGTCGCGTTGGTGAACACACGAGACAACGTCCTCTCTTCAGTCCTGTCGTTGTGAATTTTGTTATTTTCTGGTCTAGAACACTATTGCATTTTTTCTTGAAAAGTATACTTGCGAAAACTTTACATAAAAAATATAAGAGACAGAAGAAATGTAAATATATATTATTTATTTCATGTGAAGAAGCGCGCTGTTATACTTCGTTGGATTTGAGTATCTAGATATTAAGTTTGAAGAATCAAGAAAACTTCCGCGATTTAAATTCATCAAGTCTCTCTAACAGTAGGTCGAACGATTAAGTTCGAGAATTTATCGGTTTCTTGAAGATTATCCTTTGTTTAACTCCTCCACATTTTTTTCATTCCACTGACAATGAATGCAAAGCAAAGATCACCTTTCGTGCGTTAAATAACGTTACCTGTTCGATGTGCAGAAACACAAGGGCGTTATCGAGATTAAATTAAATCGAACACCCTCGCCGCGCAAAAAGTGAGGATTCGACCCTTGCCTATCCCTTCATCGACGAGGGATATGCGCAAGAGACGAGAACATTGTGATGACCCTTATCAATAGGGAAAAGGGTCTGACCCTTCGTTGTCTGTGGAATTCAATATACTTGAACTCGTTGTAAGCGCCTGGCCAGCGTCCCCTCTCTCGAACTCGTATGCACCGATGCGAGAGCTACTATTAATTACAAATTAAAGCTCTAAATCTTCGGCATCATCGACGTAATGCCAGACGCAATATTGCGCAATATATTGTTGTCGAAATGACTATATCTTCCCGAATTACCCTTAAACGTGAGGGACAGAAGAGCCTAATTGTTTTTGTAATGGAAATAAGAGAGTCAGTCTTATAGATTTCAAATGCAAAGTTTATTTAAACATGTATGTCATGTCTTATTTGTTATACATCTTTTATATATGTATATAAAATATATATATAATAAGATCATCACTTGCTTCTGTATAGAAGATCATCATTGTATATGAAAATAAATTCTTTTATGAAAAACTATTAGCTACTTGAGAAAATGAAAATCTTACACTGAGAAAAATATACTTGCATTTTCAACAAAATATGTAGTTCGCAGTTAATTGTTTCTTGAAGTGCTTTTTTTTAAATTCGAACCTACTAGAGTTAAGAAAATAGAATATTTTTTAGATTAATAAAATATTTGGTTGATAACCTTTGATCGCGATTAAATGATTGGCTCAAATAAGATTTTGTTGATTCATCAATTTGTTTTTTCTCAGTGTACAAATAATGCTATCCATTTCTCGACATTTGAGAACTGTATGATCAGCAAACTAGTAATCTTTCGCTGTTATAAAATCTCGTTTCGAAATTGAACATTTCTCTTTGGCTCGCCTCGCCGCAAATATACCGCCGTAAACAGGCGGTGACTTTTCGAAGGGGATAATATGACAAACATCGAGCAATTTTATTGTTCGGGTTATTCGACACACCATTTACTAAACCCTCGTGTCTCTCGCCATTTTCCCGGCTACCCCTTGTTGTGTCGCGACGTCGGCATTTTCGTCAACGAAAACGCGCGTACATCTACGCAGGTCACATAAATCGCCCCCCCCCCCCACCCGGTGACATAGTGCATATTACTCGGTATTCGTGATGTCGCATTAAACGTATTGAATTAAGTGGACCGTCCCTGCCATCAGGATTACAGCGGGCGATTATGATCAGAATGCTCACGTGGGAGATTAAGCGACATATCCGTATGGATTATTATGATGGTTATGCACGATGGATTGTCATGTTCTCTCTTTCTCCCTCACCTCTTTCTCTCTCGATAAATTTCTATTTCGCTGATAGAATGAGATTGGTGAGAAAGATGTAGAATTTTGAAGAAGATCTAACAAATTCTTTAGAGAAAAATTACGATTAAAAGTTATATTAACGTGCGTAACTATGACTTCGTAACTTATTGAAGTGGGAAGAAAAAAGAAAGAACATTAATCGCGCGCTATGATCGCATTCATGAAGAAATGCACGACAAGATGTTTCCGTTGGAAAACCTCAAACTCATACACAAATCGGCGAATACAAAATTACGGACGGACGCACCTGTTATGAATGCTTCAGCATTCAATATCGCGATATCAAAGAGCACTGCGAGATCCCGCACGAAGGAATTTCCTTTAGTCCTACCGACAAAGAAGCGAGACATATACGAGACTAAGGAAACCAACGAAATGTTCCGCTGAAAATTGCGAAGAATTTCTCCGCCACGGTGTGATGCTTGCTAAAAACTTCAATCTTACGGAAAGTAAATTAACAAAATCACGCGCGAGTTTGATTGTTTTAATTTACACGGAAAAAATTGTATCGAAGAATAGTTTTTTTCTTGTAAACTCATTAATTTTTTAAATTTAGTTTCTGCTAAAAAAAATTAGTTGATTACACAGGCCTGCAAATTTAAGGGTGTTAAAAGTTGTTTGAAAAATAATGGCGTTTTCTTACGTAATTTTGTGCGCTGAACACAAGTCTGGCAACAAGTCTCAAAAATTGCTTATCAGGTCTTTTTGAGACGGGATAAAATGAGATAAAATGGCCCAAAAATGATGACTTTGGCTATATTCATAAAAATATTATAGAGAAAGCAAATTATTTTAAACATTTTTGTTATTGGCTTCTTATAGTACTATCCTTTCTCTTCAAAACTCATTTTTATTTTTTAATGTGCGATTTTTTTCGCCGATACTTACACCATTTTGAAGTTATGAACTTTCCAGAACATAAGAATACAGCCTTTTAACAAATTGAAAGAACTGAGCACTAGCACAAGTAAACTGTATATAGCAACTCTTAGACCTTTCTGAAATATATTTAGTTTATTTATGCTAGTGTCTAGTTTTTTCAATTTATTAAAAAGCTATATTCCTATGTTCTGGAAAGTTCATAATTTCAAAATGATGTAGGTATCTCGGCGAAAAAAAATCTCACATTAAAAAGTAAAACTGAATTTTGAAGAGGAAGGATAGTACTATAATAATTTGCTTTCTCTATAATATTTTTATGAATATAGTCAAAGTCGTCATTTTTTCGACCATTTTATTCCATTTGTCTCAAAAACCTGACGCGATAGATAATTTCTGAAGCCAGATACGTGTTCAGCGCACAAAATTACGTAAGAAAACCTTTAGTTTCTCAAAACGAAAGTAGATCTGTGTTATGTTTTATGTTTTAATTATAATATAATATTTTGTAAGAATTATCTCATTTTTTTATGTTGTGTGCAATTTATTTTATCATACACGCATTTTCTCGCAATCAATCTATCGTGATAACGTGTAAGGACTGTTTTTCTTTCTATTCACTAATATATCTTTCTCGATCATTTTCCAGCTCAGTGACGTTCGATCAAATAATACTTCGCGTTCCACGCGACGTCGTCGATCGAGTCTTTTGTGTTCGTATGTATGTATACGCGTGTGTGTATCTGTTCATGTACGCGCGCGCCAATATGGCGACGTACTAATATAGGTCGCACGTTGCTGACTTTGAAGCAGGTAGATACGTCCACGTGTCAACACGTGCGTATCGATTTAGAAACAAACTCAATCTCCCGTATCACGTGTTGGCGATTCGCGATATTAAAAGACCGAGCGATCTGTTGTCGCGATAATCAAGCTCGTTCTCTTGATTCAATCGAGAGAAGTATTAAAGAAACTCTTGTTTAAAATAATATTAGAGAAATTTAAAAGATATCTGCAAAGTTTTTGCTGTTTTTTTTAATCATTCCTTCAATTTAAGTCTTACTTTGTTTCTTTTTTATAAAATATATTTTATATTACTTGTAAAACATTATAAATATGTTTATTAATGTTGATTTTGTTATCTACTCTATGATAACTGATTATAATATACAACACATCTCCTCGCGCATGCCCAGAGAACGATTTGAAAGATGTGGACAATAATCCGTCTTGATCTACCGTTTGCTATATCGAGATAACAAATAAATTCAGCCGCATGAAACATGAGATCTTAACTGACTGATCTCGTTGACATCAGATCCTATCTGTCTAACCGTTCGTTTGTCCGTTCGTGTTGCTCAGCGGGTGCCATCATCAGTTCTGCACCTTCACATCCGTCATAATGTTGTCTTCCTTTTTGTTACTGCCGATAAATAATTTCGAGCAACGATATATAAGAGACCTCTTTTTGGATCGAAAGAAGTTTTCAACCAATCATTCGCATTACATTTATAAAGTTCAAAAATCTTGCACCAAATTGTTTAAGATTTTATTATAGAGACGAGATTGATATCTTTTTATTTTAATGATTATTAATTGTTTTTTTAACATTGTAGCATAATTTATCAAAACAAATGTGACAATTGTTACGTACACATATATAATTGAATCATGAAACATAAATTCCAAATCACAAGCAAAAACGGCTCAAAAGTATTAACAAATATTTAATAAGTAAAGTTGTTTTTATATAACAAACCGTTACAATTAACGCGTCCTCCTTTTGTGTTACAGGACTCGAATCTCAAGTCCAGGATTCCAAGGATCTCTATTGGTTCTAGGATCGAGCAGAAATCATGCGGTTTTCTTGAAGTCGGAGAACGACTGAACGACTTCGTTTTGATTAATGAAAACTCAATTAGTGTGAAACTGCGAAGAGAGAACGAGGACGCGCGCGAACTTTATTAAGCGAAAACGACGACCGAATGTTCGTCGTTAACACACACGTGTACATACATAGTGATACCTACATATTTTAAGAATATTATATTAACGCAAAAAAAAAAAAAAAAGATAGTATTAGAGACGAGTACTTGCGCGCACTATTACCTTTATGGTGACTGCTGTTCGACAGTAAAAAAAGAAAATTGGTCGTGAGAATGTGCGACCGAGAATTGTCTGCAGCTGATACAATAGAGTAGTACGATTTAGAATACGTCGAAAAGTACATCTAAATTTTCCAAATAATTAACACGTGATCCATGATTGAACATCACGTATTAGCTCCTCTTATTAATTTAATGCGAATACATAAAAAAAAGTGAGAGCAAATTTGATGTTTATTTCTAAAAAAAAATAAGATTTTCTTTACAAAAAAAAATGGAATAGAAATTTATCTTATAGGAAGCATAATTATTTGGTGAATTTAGTTGTCAACTTAAGTGAAGTATTTATTGACCAATGAAATCTTGCCATATACAAATGTATTATTATTATTATTATTATTATTACTCATTAATTATTATTATTATTATTATTATTATCACTATCATTATCATCATCATCACCACCATCGTTAATGTATCACAAATAATGGCGCTGCAGATATTCTGAAATCTCCACGAGAATTAGCAAATTAAAGTTATTATCCAAGTCGCAACTATCGTTCTTTATACCCATGGCTATATCCTCTCGCACGCATTTTATCTTTTTATCTCTCCCATCCTTCTTCCCGCTACTTTTTTATCCGGTTTAGTAATTATGTTACATCCGTGTTACCTATATTAAATATGACGTATCCAACAAATGTTATGGCCTATTTAATTGTTAAATAAACATTTCACACATAGTATACATTGTTTTTCTCTCTATAAACCATCGATTATTTCTTTTTTCTCAAAACAATTTTTTGAATTCTTACACATTTGTGTACATTTTTTTATTTTGTCGGTTTGTATTTTGGATTTTCATGTTACTAATATTTTTAAATATATTTCTTAAGTATCGTTTTATTAATTATAAATGTGTATGTAACTAAAACATTTCTACATAGGAAAACAATTCCTATTGTGTGGCAACAATTGAATTTTTGGGGTTTTGAAAACACAAGTTTGCTTCACAAGCAAACTTTTATTGAAGATGTAAAAACAAAAAAAATCGAAAGTTTTTTCACGTGCTTCTGTTCAATTTTTTTCTGCAACCAAATCATCTTTATATTTTGACAAAAGAAATATAAATAATCATTTTGGATATTTAAATTCCCAAGAGAAAACTCGATGTTTTATTACAATAACACTGTAATAACTCGAGAGCATTAATTTAAGCTTGTAACACGTGGGCTTGTGCATTTATTTTCCGGGCGGAAGTAACGCTAACGAGATGAGAAAACGAGCAATTAACTTCGCCACTTCGAGCGAGGAGAAAACGCACAGATGATCGACGCGCACACGTTATCACGTGTAAAACATATGTTTGTAGCCCGCGCTTCCACAGGATAAATGGCGTTTAGTAAGTTATTACTACCATAAGTTTTTATCGGACATTACTTAGCGAGATATGAGATTATATATCAAAATGAGAAGCTTTTAAACGACTTCGTTACGTAAAACTAGTTTATATATTTTTATTTTTTGTAAAAACATTTCTCTTTTTCTCTAAATGCAAAAAATGTAGATATTCTTTATGTTATGTAATTCTACATATTTACATGTTAAATTTAATATAGGTATAAATTTAATCATGTTAAATTTAATATATAAATTTAATAAATTAATAATTATATTATTGTTTACATACGTATATTATTTATATGCACAAAAATTCACATACAGATATAAACGCAATTAATAATATTTTACAAAATACAATACTGTCATGCCAAATATTTTTGTTTGTTACAAAAAGTGCCGATTACGAAGCGCACTGTACAATGATTACACATGTCGTGTAAAAGATCACGTTAAATTCGGCAGTTTAACGTCGGTTGACTTTCGTCGGAACATCGCCCCCAACATAAATCAGTCTGTTCCGTTTCTTCTACCGCTTCGTATGATTCCCCGTGTTTTCTTTACATAATCGTACATATGCCCTGACTAGACGCGGAAAAACTCTGAGAGGAAACCACATGAGATCCACATGAAGAATAGCAAGATGCTAAGTTTTCTGGTTTTTATTGTCTTTTATGTGGATGTTAATCACCACAAAATGTAGTATAGTATTCTTTGTGTCAATAAAACAAGGTAAAATTTATTTTGATGCTTTCGCAGTGTGTCGTAAGAATTTCTAAAGATAATTTTCGGATTTAAACCGCGTTAGTGTTATTTTTATACCTAATGCAGTTCGAACTCGAAAACTATCTTCAGGTAAAAGTTATATTTCACTAAATTATTGTGAATAGTGGCAATTAGGAACCGTTTGCAGAAGTAAAAAATTAAGAATTATGTATGTAAATCCCAAACGTTTCGACTCTTTATTTGCAGTCATTATTGGTGGGGGGGACAAGCTTAGTTCAACAATCACTCTTACGCAACAATGCTTAACACGTTGCTAAGTCAGTCTAAGATAGAAGTGAAGTGATAGAAAGCATCGTCAAGATTAGTAAAAATTATATTGTTTTATAATAAATACGGAGTTGAAAAACTTGAAATTGTTTCGCGTTTAAGAAAATAGTTCTTTGTTTGTTACATCGACATTTTCTTTTTTTTCATAAATTGGATTTTCCCGACTTATGTTTCGCGGGAGTAGAATTGTCAAATGTATAAACGTGGAGTTTATACACCGTCAAGAAAAAAAGCTAAATAATATACACATATATATGCACACACATGTATACGTATATATATCCGAGAGAAGTTTTATCTCCCGACTTTTTCATTTAAATTCCTGTTTTACCCAAATCACTGTAAGCCTTGATATACCTTCGTTCTCATCCTGGACCCCCCGTGATATCAGCCTCCTCCTTCTTCCATGCGGATAGATTTATGATCAAGAAAATATAGGATCTTTCTTCTGATCTCTCCGTCCTTCCGATGTTCCTTCTTCGTCGTGTTGCCACCGTAATACACAATTCCCTATTACATAAACGAGCCGCATGTTCTTTTCTCGGACATAACCATAGAAACCAGAAACATTCGGCTATCTCCCGTGATTAACACAGGTGTATATAAGCGGATAGATATAATCGACCACGCTGACAGAAGTCTCTTCTTTTCTCTTCTCTTTCTCGCGCAGAAGAGAACTATCTCTGCCGCTTTTTCTTCGGAGGGATATCGTTTTGAGATACATCAAACGCAATAGATCTATCCCTATCCAGCCGGTCTGGATCATCTGGGAAATTAAGGAGCGTGATTCAAGCATCCACGTGATCGTAATTCTTCGAAATTTGACCGATCGATTACGATCGGTTTATTCTGCGCAAACGGAAATCTGGAAACTATTGTCTGTTAGATTCCCTAATGATGAAGTTATCTTGCTATAAATTAAAAAAATAAAACACACATTTAGAAATAACAATATCAACAAGTTCTGTTAATAGAGAGAAAGAGGGAGAGAGAGACAACTCGAAAAGAATTTACTAGTAAAAGCGATTTTTATGATCTTATTGACTACGCGTCATTGAGACGCGACGTCGATGCGAGGAGAAGAGTGAGTCAAGGGAGTTATCTTTCGTCTTTCTCTCGTCGTGTGCCAAGGAGCCGGCAAGCAGCTGTGGAATGTCTTCATTAAAATACTCGGGTTCATCATTTATGCTGAGCAAAAACGCAACGAAGTAAGCTCCAAACAGATCCAAATTTCGCACTCCACTCTTTCTTTCTCTTTCTCTCTCTCTTTCTCTCTTTCTTTTTCTCGTAAGCGAATTAAAAATTTGAAAAAATTAAGTGTATTTTTTTCACGTCAACTTTCTATTTGAAATTCAGACAACGTGCCGTCAATGATCGTTGCGCTAATTATCCCATTTTGCGATACGTTGCGAGATTTCTTTTTTTTTTAAAGTTTTATCATACAGCCAAGACCTCTTTTCGTTTTCCAGTCACACATTTAACACATTCCAGCGTATCATTTTTTGTCATTTATTAATCTTCCGTTGTTACACTGAACTCAATTTGACTCAAGCTAATTTTTAATCACCAGCTGTTTAAAAACTATTTGTTAAATTGATTAAGTTGCCAAAATTCTGAGACAAAGTTCACACAGAATATATTTTTATTGTAAAAAGTTAACATTTATAATATCATTATGTTTAAAACAATTCCTGAAAAAATAAAAAATTCCAAATACAAGTTTGTTTGAAAAATTTCGAGTCATTTTGACCCAGTGTGACGAAAGGTTAAAATCCTCTTACGAGAAGGTAAGTGTGCAATAGTGATTCACAAAACAACACGCAAAATTCATTATGTAATATTATTAACTCGTGCATTTAATCTCAACTATTTTTTGATATTAAAAGTAGGAGTTAATTATGCTTTCTTAATTTAACACTAGAACTATCAAAAGCTCTTCGAAATGACAGTTTTTTTCGATTTCTTGCTAATTGAAGATAAATGACTTGAGTTAAATCTTGTTTTTGTTCAAGTATAACTTTTATTTTAGATAAATTAAACACATAAAAGCACATTCATTTTTTCAAATATCCGTTAAAGTGACGGATGTAGTATAAAACCAGATATACATTCAACATCGATAGTTTTTAAAGATCCTCATGGCGCAAAACAATAGCTTCTGAATTATTAGATTTAACGTTCTTCGAATTCGATGAAAAATACGATATTAAATTACGAATCAAACTTTGGATCAGATATATAATGACGCGATGTCATGGAGTCGCGCGCTCGACAAAGATCGAAAAATCTCTAGGAATGTCTCGACGGACATTTTTCGGTGGTGTCACCTTAGTGGCCCTGGTGCGCGTTCCTTATCCTACCCTTTTATTTCTTCTTCTTCTTCTCATATGCCTCCGTGCGTGCACGTACGCTGATTTTGTTTCTCCCTCTCTCTGTCTCTCTCTCTCTCTCTCTCTCTTTCTCTTTCTCTCTACCTCTTCGTATTCTTTTCGTTGCTCAACTCATCAGCAATGAAGGCGGTTCCTTTACCTGCAGCACAGATCCAGGAGGGCACCAAGACCGATCCTGTCGTCGGGTCCACAAGCATCTCGTGTTCCCACGGGCTCGAAACCCTGTGACGTACGATGTCCGAATACGCGGTTACAAGACGTTCTGTTTGATATCGGCTATTTTTTTCTTCTTCTTGCCTTTTCTCATTCTCTCTCTCTCTCTCTCTCTCTCTTTCTCTCTTATTTTTGATTTTATTTTGTATTTTCTTTTTTTGTAAACTTTTGTTATGTTTCTTTGCTCTGTCTGCGTTTGAGAAGAATTTTTCCCAGAGCGCATTATATAAATAAAGCGACAATCAATCAATCACTTAATCTATCTATCTCTCTCTCTTTCTTTCTTCCAATAAAAAGATTAATTGTGAGAAATAAAAATCAGAAGATACACATCAGAATATACGCGTAATCTGTATTTTATCACATCTAAGAGATCACTGTAAACAACCGATCATTTGTCTAATAAATGCATCGGAAATGCACATAAGTCATTATACAGATAGATATATACATATCCAAGTTTCCATTGCCCAGCTGTCTGATATGCATACAATGTATCACGACCGCCGTATGTCTGACCCTTCGTAAAATTTCGGTATGTTCGATACATTTCCGTTGGCATTGATCCGCGCGGGTTGATCGAGGTCGCGATCTCGTTGCAGATCTCAAACAACAATATAAGTTTATACAAAATAAATATAAAGAATAAACAAGAACAGAAGAACATGCTGTGTATCTTGTACACTTTGGAAACTGCATGCTTTTCACGACGCAATCCATCGTGAGTTAATTTAACGTGTGAACGCGATTGCATCCGTAGTGTGAGGCGAGCTTTACGGAACCGCTAAGAAAAGGACCGCTAAGAAAAGGAGAACCAGAGGCCTCGTTCAAACGTTTCATCTCGCAAATGCCAAACCGCATGATGGTTCAGGAGGCGACCGTGTTGTACGTCGCCTGGTACGTACGTATCTGAAATACTCTTCATCCCCCGGCACGGCGGACAGGAAATCGTCGTTAGGCTCGGCGGAATTCAACGAGTGACACCACAAGTCACTGGAATTTGAGCGTCGCATAGCGTAAGTACCGCGCACGCCGCGAGAGTCTCTTTCCGGAGTTAGATTCTGATGGGTATGTGAATCCTCAGACTCTTTAAAATACTTAGATCTCCGCAGATTGGAAATCGATACGCGACATATCGATCAACAAATAAACAAATAAATGTTGAAATCTGGATTTCAATGTTTCGAGTTATCTTCTCTCGTATAGGATAAAGACAGAAGAGACGAGATGCGTGTTACGTGATAACAAAGAAAGAAAAAGATAGAAAGCATTGTTGTGTATGCGCGCGTCATCTTTTCCATTGGATTGCGCCATTCGAGTGAAAAATATTCCGAAAAAAATTGATCAGAAGAAGGATTTATAGAAACTAACTGGAGTTTGTGCTATTTTTATTATCGTCGATAAAATAAATCGTACAGAAAAAGATATTGCATGTTCACTTGTTTAATTTGTTCTTTTCTTATTGAGATTGTTTGCACGCTTCGATATCCTCTTACGTGCTTGCATTTTTTCTTCGTTCGAGATCTCGAACTCTCAGCGCGAAAACGCGCATATTTTTTTATTCCTGACAAATCTCTTTCTCTTTTATTTTTATTCCACAATGAACTTGTGAGTGGTGACTGATGAAACGCAGCGCTTTTCGATTGTCGATTTAACTCCCTTCTTCTATCACAAAACCGCCGACTCGTTCTCACATCACCGCGCACACCTCCCCCGCGGACGGGGCACATCCTGCTTCCTTCCCCATCAATTATCATCGTCCTTCTCGTCCTCGTAGGGCCAAACGTCGACGTCGGGTGTAGGCGCCCTACGATTGGGTGCCGGGACGCTCGGCGTCGTCATGGCGACCGACCCTCTTCGACGAGGACCGCACAGGGATGGGAGAGCGAATAACTCGCGAAAACACGTAAATTAAACGCACTATGGGGGTTGATGGGACGGAATGGGGCCGAGTGGGTGTCTCAGACTGTGAAACATAGCCGTCATAAGCGGATATTAAAGCGTTCTTCCTTAGGACAAGATCTTCCCGCAGTTCTCTGAATCGGCTCGTAAACGCCGAATAAAAAATTTTCATTCCCTTCCGCGAGAAACGTTTCCGTCTCTTCCTCGATCTCTCTCTTTCTCTCTCTCATTCTCTGTCTCATTCTTTTATTTTAATGATAGAAAAAGTAATAAAAAAAGTAATAAAAAAAAAGAATTTATTTCTCGTAATATGACTTTTTAAGTTTCTTCTCAACATAGAAATTAACACATCAGATATTTTATATGTTAGGAAGATAGTAAATTACGTTTAGTGTGTAAGAAAATCAATACAAAAACGTTGTCATGATATACGATAAATGGCGACGTGTGTTTGTACACATACATAATAAATTTCGTACTCGTCACCGGTCGAATGTACAGGTGTCTTCTGGACTTTATGCGCCATTCGCACGCATAGATTACCGTCACTCGTCGTACTTGCTTGACATTCTCAGTTCCACAGTCACGTTTAGCGTCTCACCAATCGAGCAGGTGACTGTCGTCGGCCGACTAATATTGTCATGGTTTCCATGCGACGGATAACACGTGGACATTGCGTTATTGCCCTCTTCGAATTCCTCGATCCGCGCGAGACACGTATTGCAGAATGCGTTTTCCATAAATTAACTTTTTAGCCATATCATCGCCCGACGCACAACACGCCACTTTGATCGTCGCAATGTACCTAATGTACCGGTCTATCTTTATGTGCGATCGTATATTTTACATCGCAAATAAAATTCGAAACGAGAGTTTACAAACTTTGATCGTAAATCTGTTATTGTTAATGTAAAATAGATATATCCAAAAGCACACACGAAATCTTTGTAAAATAATTAATTAATTGTGTAGCTAAATATTCTAGATGAAATTTTCTAGATTTCTCTGAAGAGTTGAGAATAGGAGATTCAATTTTCGAAGGAGAAGTTTCCAGCTTGATAAAATTCGCAAATGCGGGCCAAGACAAACTTGGGCGTGATAAAATCGACGTAAAAACTGCCGGCTGAACGTTTATTCGAAATAAACTCCGTCCATTTGTCTCAGCAGGACGTTAAATGTTTGTCGCATTTAACGCGTATTGACCACATGGTTCTCCTTTGCGATATCAACGGTGGCACCAGCGTGGTTCCAGGCTGGCGGATCGTTATATCGCTTCTCTCCTTCTGCGTGTTCGAGGAACACGCGCAATATTTTTGCAACATCAAATCCGACTGTTTGTGTCAAGCTGCATTGCATGTCTAATTAGACCATATATTTACATCGATATTTACGTACACAATGTACGCTGCACACGTATAATTATAATTTAAATACAGATACATTATCACAACGCACACTTTATACGCTATTTTTTTTTAAACCATGATGTAGGAAACGGAATTATATTTTACATTTCCGTTAAAGTATATTTTCAAATATTTTTATTTATTTATTTTATTCGAATATTTTTATTTTATTTTTATTTAGGATGGGAATTTTCATAATACGAGATTTTCATAACACGAGATAAAAATAAATAAAAATAATGTATATTCGTGCGTTCAGATGACAAATATTGTCTTTTTTTCTCTTCTCGATGAGACAAATTCAAACAGCAAAATAATAATCAACCGTAATAGTATAAAGCTGAGAAGCGAAGAGAAAAGAGTCCGCACTCGTCGATAAGAAAAGACGCCCGAAAAGATTACGCACTCCGAAACGACTGAGTACTCAGTAAGATTATCAAGTGTACAAGAGAGATTTTGTACTTTATTAATTAAACTGTTAATATTTCTACAAGTTCGTTCATTTATTTAAAATAAATAAATCCAAATTTAAGAAGATCCTATAAATTAATATTTAAAATAAGATAGATATTTTAGAGTATTATTATATTTCATTTTATATTTATTTACTCTTTTCTATTCTATACATATATACATAAATGTATATATGTAATTAAAAAATTATATACATTTTACTATATATTTAAATATATATTTTTATATATATAACAACTTTTATATATATAACAAGGATTGAATCTGTTAAAGGCATATTTCAAAGAGAATATGTCACCAAATTTTAGTTCAAAAATCATACAATTATTTTAGTTTAAGAAATATACAATTTATTTATTGTTATTTCTATGACAGATTGTTCTAGGAGTTAATAAAAAAAATATATATATATATGTATATATATATTTTTATAAATATATATATACAAATATATATTTTTACAAATATATATATATAACAAAAATAGAACAAAAAAGATACAGGGTAAAGGTGCCTATTATGAGATGGTCGCTCATGGTAAAAAATGTTTCATATAGAATTATACATACTTATACACAAATTAACATAAATATGCAAATTTATATGCCAAAAATGTCCATACAATTTTATACACGGAGAATTTCTTTTTTTAAGATTGCAAAATAAATCTATTTATCACATTAGATAGAAAAAAATTATAAAAAACAATATTTTTCGTTATTCAAAGATCACTTTAAAATCACATTGTGTATATTTAGATATAATAATGTTAATTTTTGTATAAGTAATACACAATTATATCTAAATATGCACAAAGTGATTTTGAAGTGATCTTTGAATAACGAAAAATATAGTTTTTTATCATTTTTTTGTATCTAACGTGATAATAGAGTTATTTTGCAATTTGATCTGGAATATCTCTGAAGCCATCCTCTTAAAAAAAGAAATTCTCCGTGTATAAAATTGTATGGACATTTTCGGCATAGAAATTTGCATATTTATGTTAATTTGTGTATAAGT
>QVOB01024928.1:0-27759 GCA_014839585.1 Pseudomyrmex concolor
GTCGCACAACAGCAGCGCGAGAAAACGACGAAGATAAGACTCCCTTCGTCTTTGGGACGGAGAATCCGTGTCACGCCTCCGCAAGATGAAACGCAGGAGCGAACACGGTCGGTGTATGGTATGTGCAACGTACGTGTGTAATTGTCGATCGGGACGTCTTATACCGACGACGGGGCGGGCGGCACATCCGAGAAAAATGCGAGGCCCGCCGTCGTAATTCGACGAGGTATCGAGAGAGCAAACGAGAGTTGTGTTTCCTGGGCGCGGGCGAAGTATATATCCCGGAAACCTTCCCCGATAAAGTCGGGGTGTACGTGCCGCGGCCGGAGGCCGCACGAATAATCGGAGTCGTTTAGCTCTACGGCGGCGGCCATCATTTGGAATTTACGATTCCGCGTGTTTGTTTCGCGGAACGTAAAGTAAAACAATCCTCGGCATAATAGCGAAATCGATTGTCTCTTCTCTGCGGCGAGCGCGGACAAATAAACGCGAAGGTAGTTGACGTTTTCGCGTTGAAGTTTATTTGAAAATGATAATAAAGATCTTTCTTTTTCTGATCAAAAGTTTGTCTCGGACGAAAGAAAAAAATCTCAACAATCTTGATTCAAATATTTAATTGTTCGCGCTTTGAATTTACACACAACCGCGTTTGCTTTGATTCTCGTGCGGAAAACGAGTGAATCGATTAAATGGAGAACTGTTTTTGCGCCGGCACAAACTAACCGCCGTCCGTTATTGCGCAACCGTTTTCTCTTAATGACGCGAGCTTCCCGAAAATAGGCTTTACATCACGCGCTTCCTCTCTCCGGTCCACGTCGGCGACGCGCGTCCTAACGACGTTAACCTTCCTTTACGGGAACGGCCGGGGTCTTTTCCCGTGCGCGATAATTGCAGCGTATTCTCGCAATTATTCGTGCCCGAGTAATTTCTCTCGCGCGAGCGCGAACAAAAGACCGAATTTCTCTGTGGCGCCGCGGGCGCGCGCGTTCTTTCTCTCGCTCGCCGGACGAAGATACTCCGGCGCTGATACGTCGGAAACGACACGCGAAATCGCCGCGGGCGATGGTGTGTGCCGCAATTAGCAAACAAGAAACGACGCTCGTGTCGATGGAAAGTGAGAGAGAGAGAGAAACCACAGAGGTGGGACCCGAGTGCGAAAGAGAAAGACACAGCGGAAGACACAGCTTCGGTTGAGGCGAATTCCAAAAGAGATGTGCTTTTAATTATACTAACGCCCGGTGTCCGATTAAATAAAACGATTAAACGAACGGAGGAACAGTCGAAAAGTGGTGGGATGCAAATTTAATTATGGAGAAGAAAAAGATAGAGAGAGAAGAGGGGAAGGTGAGATGTAAGGAGAGACTGCGACAGATAGGCAGACTATACGCGTGAGAGCCAGGAGAGAAATATATGTTAGACAAAGAGAGAAAGAGAGAGAGAGGCAGAGAAATCCAAGTATTTATATGACGGCAGTTTGTTTAGGCCGCTTATTAATGGGACGGAAGAGGGTCGTTGTAATTAAGGGAACCCGGGATTCCATCCAGTGGCACACGGAACACCTCGTGAGGATGCGTCTGAGAACGTCGTTGCGTTCCACACGACGTGTTCTCCGACGACATTGTCTCTCCTCGTCGTCGTCGTCGTCGTCGTCTCTTCGCGTTCCGTATCTGTTCCCTGCCCTCTTATCGTTTCGTTTAAGTCGCCGCGCATTTCCTCTTCGCCGCCGCTCTCGCGTAGAAACGTCTGAATTGGTTTTCGGCGGAAAACAAAGCGCGCTCGGGAGCGTCTATGGGTAGTAGTCTTTATCCCCGTTGCTTCCTTTCCTGTCGTCTTTTCGTACTTGCTATTCGAGACGACGTCTTACGCAGGTCTTCTGCGAGAGAAAGGAGCTGGCAACGCGCGCACACGCGCTTGTTAAATTAACGTTATGCAAATGTCCCGAAGTCTTGTGTCGAGCGCATCTCGACACAATGGTAATTAAAAAATTATGCTTTAATTAGACACGAATAAGGTGCGAGCGTGCAAATGAAGAGTCGAGTGTCTCTCTCTCTCTCTCTGGCCAATTAGCGTCGAAAGCTCCTAATTAATTACAAATGTGTATTCGGTGTTGATAATAATTGAAATGATACAATGATCGTGAAAATTTCACTATAAAAATTTGAACTTTGCAATATTTTAAGCATTTTGCGATGTCGTATGAAAATTCGCCTAAGTTTTTTTTTTAATAGTTTTAAATAAGAAAACAACCCCGTCATTTATAGATCGCGCGCGTGCCAGTTTATTTAAATGCATTCGCGTCCGAACTCTAACATCTCATATTTTCAGTCAATGAGGGAAATTCGCGAGAGAAATCTTGTTATACGCGCGTTTCTGTCTGTGATACGCGCGCGCACGCGTATCACCTTTTAAACTTCCATCCCGCGGAAAAACAAAGCGTATTCAAAGCAACCTACCTACTGTCATTTATATTCATACGACTGCACCCTTCCACGTCCTTAAGTGTCTCGCGATGAAATAAAATACTCTCATTGTCTTCCTCAACCCCTCAAATTTTCTCCTTTTCTTTCTCTCTTCTCGTGTTTTTCTCTGTTTGTTTTTATTCTATTGTCCGACAAGAAAACGGGAATTCATTTTATCGTTGCGGAGTAACCTTTCCGGAAGCTTTCAGAGCCAAATGTTTGCAATATCCTCGGCGTAGTCTAATGAAGATACTCAAACATTAAAACTCTGTGTGAAGACTCTCGTCAATTTATAAACATGCGAATGTTATTTTCTAAGAAGATTCCGGTCTTTAGCTGTGCGATGTTCACCTTATGCGTGAAATAATTCGCGTGTATTTGAAAAGCGATAATCTTCACCGCAAAAGATAAACGAAAAAAAAAAAAGTTTTATTACATAACCAACAAGAAAACTTTTCTACTGAATGTTTTGTGTCGCTAACAAAAAGTTATTTTGCTGGCAAAGCAACAAGTGTAATAATTAACGTGTTTGCTTCCTTCGCTGATGTAGCAAAAAGGATCCTTTTTTTTTTTTTTAGGCAGTGATCTAATACACGTGCAATTATGTGACCGATCAGCTGACTCGCCAGCGCGAAGCGTTTCCGTCATTTGTATGCGTTTCCTTTTGCTCCTTTTTACGCCGCAATGGCGTACCTCAACGTAATAAAATACGCCGAGTTTCGCTATCCCTCTCACGTAGCATATTACCCCCCTTCGTTCCCCTGCTCTGCTATGCAAAGTGAGGGTGGAGAAAAATAAGGAAAAAAAGATCGGCGAAGGACTCGGTTAATAAAATGCTGTCAATCGACGCGCGCGGGACCGAGCGCTATTTTCTCATCTGCCGCGACCGTCGTCTCGCTACGCCAAATTCCTATTTTCTCCATAACGAAGCGCAACGAGAGAGAAAAAGAGAAAGAGAGAAAAACGAGGTGTCGTTTATATACGCACACGTTGCCGTCCTTAAGTGTTTCGCTTGCACTTACCTCTGCCATCGTCGAGAGAGTGAAAGAGAGAGCGAGGAGGAGAGAATTCCAAAAAACGGAATTCGTTTAACGGTTACCGAACACATTTCTTTCGACAGTAGATGTCAATTAACTACACCCGATTCGAACTGACGTTAACTCCGTGGGACGCACGGAGAGAGAGAACACGGCAGACGGTCTTGCGAAAGTAAAAGATGGAAATAAAGCGGAGTGAGATCCGCAGGGAGGAAATGATAGCGAAGGACGGAGAGAGAGAGAGAGAGAAATAGAAGGACGGGAGATGAATTTAGTCCGTTCAATTATGTGACTCGAGTGGAAAAGGATGGCTCGCTCAACGTCACGTTTTGCTACGCCGACAGTCGGGATAGAATTTCAACGCGGCGTGGCGTTTATTTCGCGTCACTCGATTAATTAATCGCGCATTAAAACTCGATGGGGTGGAGATATGCATATGCGGCGCGGCAGCGCATCGCGACGTCGCCTCTCTCGCGCGCGCGATCGATGAAATTCGAGGCCGAAGAACGAAAAGCAGCCGCGGAGAACAAGAGAACGCGCTCGGGCAATCGCGCGAGAATCGGTCGTAAAGTCGCGAAATTGCGCGCGATTCCTAATTAACTGACGTTGAGAGAATCGCAACCTACTTGGAGTGAACACACACTCCTGTTGTATAATTGCGCTTTAAGTCGTCGGGATTATTTTAATTGCGCGTCTTCCTCGGCGCCAAGTGCGTGGCAATGTCCGCGGGCAAAACCGCGCGTCGCAAAAAAAACAAAAAAAAAAAAACGCTGACGCAAACGTCGCGCGGATATAACCACATCCGTTAACTACATCCTGAATCTTGTAGCTTATAAAAGTTTCACGCGATGCGCGTGAACTGTCTGTTGATTGATTCAGAGGTGTGTATTTTTTGTTGCTGGAGTTCCTATTCTTTGCAAATGAAATATCAATATGCCGCGCGAATTGCAAATTGAAAGCAAAATTTAGTGACTGTGGAATTCGAGGAAAACAAAAAAGAGAGAGAGAGATCGTATATTTAAATAAATGCCAAATAATTTCCATTAATTCAACAACCGAATTATTCACAATCACTGCGTGATTTTTGACGAACGAACGCTGCAATTAATCAGATTCAGTGCTTGACCGAAACGTGCCGTCGCAAAATCGAGGCCGTAGCAGAGAACGCATAAGTCATGAATATGTACGGCACGC
This sequence comes from Pseudomyrmex concolor, assembly GCA_014839585.1. Taxonomy (NCBI): domain Eukaryota; kingdom Metazoa; phylum Arthropoda; class Insecta; order Hymenoptera; family Formicidae; genus Pseudomyrmex; species Pseudomyrmex concolor. The sequence continues at coordinate 4,691 of QVOB01024928.1, forward strand.
TGCGCGATCATAAAATTTTAACGGCACAAAATTCGCGAAGAAACCTCGGAATACGATAATACTTGAAAAAAAAATTGCTTCTCTATTTGATTGAAAGCGTTAATAAAACCAAAACCTGAAAATTGCGAATAAAATTTCACAAAGGCAATAAAAACTGAATAATCCTTACATTCAAGTCCGGCATAATGTATGTGTGACATAATTATTAGATTTATTTCTATAATAAAATACAAGGTAAAAGTCACAGCAATTTTAAACGCTCATAAAATAAAATTATTATTATTATTATTGTTATATATCATCAAGCGGCAAAACATTCAAGCTGTATTTGCTTTTATCTCGGCAAATTTCAGACTCGAAAGAGTCTCGCCGCACAACCGCGGTGCAAAGAGAGTCACCCGTTTTCGAAATCCGCCCGTACTCCGCCCGTGCAAATTCGAATTAAATCACACTCAAAAACGCACGCGATGCATTAACACGCAATTAGCAAAGGATAGTAACTATCCGGTAATAACGATATCTCGTGTGATCGATCGGAGCGAAAGATACGCGGAATTAGGGACCGCGGGCGCGGCGCGCACAGAGCGCGCGGATTTGAAGCGGGTGAATGTAACAATGCATGTGTTTGTGTGTGCAGGACGTAGCTTAAGGCAGCCATCAAAGCGTACATCCGTGGGCGCAGCGGAGGCCACTCCCGAACACGAGCTCCGAAGTGTAACCGAGAATGTCTGCGGCGAGCGGTGCGGTCGTGTGTTAACGCCCGACGTCGTTGTTACGTCTTCGCGGATTACCATAATCGCGTTGATATATGCGACGAGTCCCGAATTTAATGAACTTTTAGTCGCGGAGAGAGAGACTTCGCGCTCGATCCGATCCTTGGGCCGATCGATGTTGAAAATTGTATCCGATTGGATACACAGACCGGTTTTAATCCGTTCAGATATATTCCTTCAAGTTGGGGAACAATCTCTTTTTTTTTTTCAATTAAAACGCAATCACGCGTAAAAGACATCAAAAATTCAAAGGACCTCAATTAAATAAAACCCTAAATATTTTAAAAATTAAAACAAAAAACCTTCGTCAGTTTATTCTGCGTTTTGACACGTAACGTAAACGCTTAATGTAATAAATTACAATTTGGAAATGATTTATGAAGTTAAAATACAATAATGCGAAATGAAAGCTTTTTAACACATGTTATTTTTTCGCGTTAGTAATGGAATCCGCGAATAAAAAAAATTCAAGAATATACACAATCAAAAAAAAGTTTAATTTTCCCAGGATCAACAGACAAAAAAACTTGTCTTCTAATGTTAAAGAAAGAGAGGAAGAGAGAGAAAATTAATTGCAGCCGTAACGGCAACATTAATAAGGCTAATATAAAAGCGATGTCAAGGCTGCTTGAATGTTACGAGCCTGCGGGCAAAAAAACGCAAAATTGATTAACGCACAATAAAAACGCGGTGTAAGAGAGAAAGAGACACGAGGAAACGCGATAAGTGAAGAAGCTACGACGAGCGTGTTAAAGGCGCAGAATAAACCGAAGTTGTAGAACTTACGGAAGAAGGGAAAGAGACGTAATAATTACGGTGGCGCGCAAATATTTTGTCTTTCCAGCACGAAGAAAATTATTATCGCGTTGTAACATTAACTCGCGACGGCCGCGCCCATGAATTCTAACGTTATTTGCGCCCCTGCAGATAGGTTATCGTAGGTGACTCAGTATCGGCGGACTTTATTCCAACACATATTTCCCCGAGGAGCTGTCCTTCCCCGCAGGAGAGAGAAAAAGTCCTGTTTATTCTCGAGGAGACACGGACGTGATGAATTTCTAATTGGAAACGCGAAAGATCTCTCAAAAGAACGCGTTTTCCTCGCAATATCGTAAGATTTTCTCGTTCGCTCTCGATCGACCGCCGCTCTCAATAACACGGTCCCGTTAATTAATGGTTAACTAATTAAAACCATACGATCCGGTTGCTAATTAATTTTTCGAGCTAATAATTGTTCGAGTATTCTTCTTCGATTTCCTTTGTAAAGTGCTCGTCGCAGTTTTCGAAATAACCAGTTTGAGTTTAAAATATATCTAAATACATTTAGTCAAATTGACAGGCGGAGTGACACCTCGATACGTAATATTTTGAGAAGATAATTCCGTTTTAAATCACTTCGAAAATAAATGACTTATGTCATCGCGATATCGTAAATAACAATTTCGAAAATATATCTCACAAATATAAGTTTATTATTCTATCGATTATATTCTCGTGCAGAGCTATTCATTCGATTCGATAACGTTAACAACCCTTCCACGTTACACGCGCGTTGCATCAGACACTTTACGCACAAACAATTAAAACGCAATTTCTTTCACTCCTAATCCGTTCGCAATCAATTCGGCGAACGCGTCCTAATTACATTCAAGGTCGGCCGCGCTCGAGAGTTAAAATTAACAACCGAATTCGCGACTGAAGGATGTAAATTTTCTACGGACGTATATACGCGAGAGCGCTTAACCCCCCTGTTGTCGGCAAAAACTCTCAAGGACGTGTTGCCAAAGTACTTAACGAAGAGGAAGTTTGGACGACGACGCCGACAGCGACACGACGAGAACTTGCCAAAAGTCCCCTTCGCGCAAGTGAAAGAGAAGGGGGTGTGCGGTGTGTGTATGTACACCGTTCTCCATTAAAACGAAATGCTGTTTCGCTATTCGCGGTGCGCCATTAGGTGTATGGAAATGGCACATAACCAGGACGATAAGTGCAGAAGGGTTTGAGAAATGAGGAAGTTCCCCCCACGGTAACCGTCCCGGTTCTTCAGCTTATCTTGTGTGACTCGTCGACATACATGTCGCCCTTATCTTCTTCGTGCAATATTACACGACTGCGCGCACAACGGCCCCGGCTATTTTCGAGTGAGAAATCTAGCGGGGGCTCTCTCACAATGGAGAGCCGAGACACTTTAAACATAAGGGGGGTCTTAACTTTCCGGGAGATTAGATTTTTAAAGCGCGCGCGCGCGACGATCCTGCGGGCGCTTTCTCGTGTTAACACCTTGTTTGCCTTATTTGCGACTGTCAAAAGATATTTTCTATGTGCAGTTGTCGCACGATTGATTGAATATTGTTCTTTTCTGGCAAAGCCAGTATTTGTTTTTATCTAATACATACATCGACACTGTGTGTTTTCGATAATTATGCGGTGTTCTGTTATCGCTGTTTTAAAAATCACATTCTAGTCATAACAGCCGTGTGACGACGTGCCATTGATCGCACAGGTCGCGCCCACGGCGCGGATCGTACTGAACCGTGAAATTACAATGGCGCAGTGGCAAACGCGACGTGTCACCGCGTCTTCCGGAGCGCGAAACCGACTGGATTATTTCCACTTGCTGCCCTAGTTTTTCCATGAAAATTTGTAAAACACCCTCCCGCGCGCGCGTTTATTTACACACCACGTGTGAGTGTTCGTAAAGAGTAATTTAATTAACTAAAAATGCACGCGCGTTTCGAGCGGAATTACTTTTGTTTTTCGTTGCGCTTGCTGACTCAAATGACTCAGCAAAGAGATCCCGCGTAAAATCACCGATGAAAAATACAGTTTTTTTTTCTTATTCCGCGTCACAGAGAAAAGTAACGTCCGGGCGGATTGCCTCGTGCGAAGCTACGTAGTTCGGTCGCGAAACGCCTGTCTCCGCTTCCTGTAATGACTATCGACCCGAAAAGTTCCCACAGCCGTCTTTAGCCGCGCTGTCTCGCGTTTACACCGTGCCCGCATTTCCCGGTAGAAGTCAGACGACAACTCGGCGCAAATCAAAGCGCGGTTTTACATCGCTCCGAAGAAGGGTTCGAGAGGAGGCATGTCGTCAGAACGAACGCGCGCGGCATCGATTACTTCGCGAGCAAAAGTTCGCGCGATTCCGGTTAAGTTTAAGAAAAAATAAACTCGAACGGCAAATATCGCGATTTGACATAGTGGTTTTCTTCGCCGAACAAATTCAAATTCGTTATTAAAATTTCACGAAACGTCGCAGAGAATAAGTGACGAAGCGGGTGAATGTTAAATGTCACGAGATTCGAACGAGATTGAAAAATTGATAAGAATTAGACAAAGACACGAGCTGCGATATCAATTAATTAGCTGAATCTCCGTCAGCCTGAGAATTTCAAACACAAATGAATGAATTATCCAAAAATCTATGAAGACCGGAGCGCCAACGTTATTAGGCCAGCAAAGCGTTTTGATGGAATCGGGTTTCGATCGATGGAGAAACGCTGTGTCCACATAACGCGCTAGCTTCCATCCTCGGTTTGTGCACGTAGCAAACGAATCGCTCGATTAAGCGCCGTAATCGCGAGGCACTACGAATCAGGGTTGTGAAGCACACGAAGGGATGTAAACCTGCACGATTACGTACGTACGCGAACTCGGTGGGTACACACAGAGGGGAAGAGGAACGATGTGGCCGGGAAAGAGAAACGGTGTGTGTATGTGTGTGCGGGTGTGTAGGCGTGTGTGGGAAGGAGGGAGATCGAGGTTTTAACGGAAGCATAGAGAGAGAGAGAGAGAGAGCAAAGGAGAAAGAGATAAAGCGAGCACGAGCGGCTTGACGTCGAATGGCGCGAGAGGGTTAAAACCACGCAATTAACATAGGTAATTGCGAAAGTATAGTGTCGTACCGACCGTCAGGCTGTCACGTCGGTTTTGGCTCGCTCGCGCGTCGAGGCACCTCCATTTGCGGGGATGATTCGGTTAAATGATCCCGCCGGAATCGCGGGCGCCGCTGAAACGCCGCGAAAGCTAAACCCGCTGATCGATGGACAGGTGAATTATTTTACGAACGGCGAAACGATTATGCGCCGGAGCTAATGCGTCTAATCACGAACAAAATGGCACGGCAAATTTCGGTGCGGGAAAACTTTGGAAAACGGCAAATTTGATGTGAGAGATAACTCGGCGCGCTTATCAACCTCACACCGGAAAAAAAAACGCATTAAAAGTAGATTAATCTTGATTCATATGCGCGAAACGCACGTTTAAAATACCAGCTCCAGTCGGAATTACTATTGCCGCGAACTCATGAAGAAAACACGTTTTTTCTCTTTCTGCGAATAAAAATTTCAATAATATTAGACACTGAATTTGGAAAAGTTCATTAAAACTATATTTGCCGAAATCGAGCGCGATCGTAAGCGATCCTTGCGCCCGGAGAATCCAAATCGGCCACAAGCAATCGCAATAAATTGGTCGGCGTGCGTGCTACGCATTCGTTCGCGGAGCTTCTCGTTTCGATGCAATTAATTCGAACGGACTAGAAGAGAACGCGCGCTCGAACCCTCTCTCTTTCTCCGCCGGAGCGTCTGCATCGATTTCGCGCGCGTAAGATAAACCTGATCACGGAAGGATTTGCCAAACAAGGGTTAGGCGAACATCGGACGAAGTTGCACGACTGCCAACGTGTACACGTTCCTCGAAACTTCTCTAAACCCGAAACCGGAGATTTCCCGTAAACCATCGTTGTATACCGTCGGTTGTATACTGTCGTCGGACAGCCGTCTCACAAAATTTTTCGCATTTGTTTTCTTCCTCTCTCTCTTCGAAATTAGTCCGATATTCCATAAAACGCAAATGCGACATATGTACGTGCGGCGCGCGTGCGCGTAATCAGATAATTGAAATATACTAGCTGCAAATTCTACGCTAAAATTTACACGCGAGTGTAATCGCAACTACGTGGATTTCCGCTGTTAGTAATGCTCTCTCGGGTTTTAATACGCGGATAATAAATAACTTTTCGAGTATTTAATATAACCGAAATTGATATACGAAATGTAATACGTTTCGCGCGGATTATCTTTGATCGTTCTCCTTGCGTTCGTGTATTTTTCTTTCAGCGCGCGAAGGTTGACTGCAACGTTGTATTTCATAACTCGGGGAGGGCGTTATGAAAATTTAATATTTTAATGCTGCGCGATAGAAGATGCGTAAACACAAAATAAAAAAAGACAGAACTTACGTAAGCTTCGGTATCGTTCGTCACGTTGGCACGTCTGATATTTTTGCAAAACTGTCCCGGACGGAAAGTCGATAAATGTCACACATTATTTTTCAAGAAATGCAGTAAGCCACAGCCGTATGACGATGTAAGGTTTGCATTTTTATTGCCCCGTCGCGCTGTATACACACGAGCGCGGCGCGAGAAGTGTGCGCGTTATGCGCGACGTGCGAGGTAATAACCGCGAAAAACATGCGCGGATACAAATACCGTATGTACACAGCGGATACAAAATAATATATATAACGTACGCATTATAAATCACGACGCGTGGAGAGAAGGAAACCAACAAACACACACACACAAACAATAATTTGCGTCACACGTAGAAAAAAAAATCGCAAAAAGTTACATCTTCAACATCTTCCGCAAATTATCTCTACCAGAATTTTCTTTTGTTCGAGCGAATATTGCGCGTCAGAAATGTCACGGAAAAAACGAGTCATGAAATTTCCGGCGACGTGCCGCGCGAGGGTAATCCAATTCGGCGATAAATCGATTTCTCTAGGATCGGTCGAGCCATCACGACCGCGAATGCAAATAAGCTAATGACGTCACGCAACTTTGGATCTTCTCGAGGCGAGAAAGAGAGAGAGATAATATTCCGCGGCTGATCGAGAACGCGTTCTGTGCTCAATGCGCACAACACACGCACGCACGCATACTGCGACTCGGTAATTCATTTCCAAATACGCTGCACGACGTGGTTTTAAAGCTTGGCTTCTATTAACAAAGGTTCTCCCGCATATGTTCTCGCGGAGAGCTTGTTTATGTATGTATATAATTGATTTACTCCTTGCAACCTTAACGGATTGAGTTATATTACTCGGCGGACTCGGCGTGTGTGTTTCGCTCTCTCGACGTGCGAAAGAAAGACGAGCAAACAACGGACCAACTGCCCGCCGGGCACAGCAAGCATATGCATTCGTATATCAACATACGTGCTCGTACGTGCATACAAGCGCTCGCAACGTGTGTCCGATATACATGCTCCCCTCCATTCCTATCGTACACACACACACACACACACACACACTCTCTCGCGAGTGTAGCTCCGTGCTACTGGACGCGTCATTTCATAAAGATCTTTTTTTTTTCGCGTTACCGTCGTTCCATCGATAAAAATTATAGTATCCGCCACCGCGTCGTGCGTTTGCGACTGCACTTTGCTGGGGTCGCGTAGCGTGACAATATGGGAATTTAATACCGCAATGTGTCCGGAGGGTAGAGAGATGGCTGGAGGAGTTGAAATAACGCCCGTAATAACTGCCTTCGGCAGCAAACAGAGAGAGAGAGAGAGAAGAGAAGAGAAGAGAGAAGTCAACTCTCGCTCTCTTGCATCCTCTCTTACACTCCCATCGACCTTGCAAGAGAGAGAGAGACGTTGTATCGCGCGAGCAAACGGAATTTCGTTAATTTCCCGCCTGTTCCCTTCCGCGTCCCGACGACGACGGCGCATCGTAATTTCCCGCGTTTACGCGTTTCTCAAGTAAATTGCCCGTATTATGACGTCGAGTGGACTGCTTAATTATCGTTAGCCTTCCCGGACAGGAGAGCAACTTTCTTGCCGCGGAACATTCGGCGGATAATTCCGCTAGGTCGTGTACACGTCTCATGTGCGCATTGCGTGCTACCCGTTTTATTCGGGATCGATTGAATAAAATTACCATAGTCTTACACGTGCACGCCACTAGCTGGATTTACAGCGCGAATTGAAACGAAATCGTTCGCGTGCGATCTTATAAATCACGTTACTCGTACAAAGTTTTTAATAAAAACAAAAATTGTTACATACACGCGTTAATACGCGGCTTGTGTTGTTTTTTCCCGGATTTTTTAAATAATAATAATTTTAAATATATATCAAACTTTTTTAATAAAATTTTCATTTTAGCGCGCGTGTGTGTTGCTCCTCAGTTTAACTCGAAAGAATTTGCATATTTTTCTCCGAAGCATCTCGCAATTTCTCAAAAAACATCTTGATTTATATTACGGATCTTAAATATATTCCAAAAAAAAAAAAACAAAGTAAAGAGAGCGGTGTTGTTTCGCCGGATCTGGAGACAACAACCGGGTTAAACATGGGGATGTAAAATTGCAGCGCGAGAGAAAATATCGAGGTGGTTGTGTTTTCGCCCTTCCGTCGGTGCTCTTCCTTCGCGAGAGGGATCTTACATCGGGCGGCAGGTGCGCGTGATAGCGGCAGAAATTTAATCAGGTGTATCCCGCTATTACGTAACAGCCACGAGCGCGTAGTAAAGTATTTACACTTCTAATTGACAGTTTCGTCGCGCGCGTGTCGCGCAACACACACACACACACACAATCGCTTATCGCGAGACTGGCACAACAACGCTGTAATATTGAACCTCTCGCGACAACACAACCGAGATATCAAAAACTTTCAAGTTGTGTTTAAGATAACACTAGCGCGCATTTTTTTTTCCTACCTCGTATTATTTTTTTCCGTGCCGCGTGAAAATAAAAATTTCATCGCGCAGTTTTCAACCGCCATTTAGTATTTCTCGTTTGTTACTTTTTACGATCGCGACGATATATCTTTTTCTCTTATTTCATCAGTTTATTTTATCGCAAACACTCGACTGCAATCTTGTCAGAGAAAAATAGAAAAATAATATACTTGAGTGAAAGTCTCGAGATGTTATCTCTCTCGAAAGAAAAGAAAAAATTCACAAGGAGACGGTAACTCACCGCCGCTTATATTGCGACGCTTAATATCGGAGACAGATGCGTATGATATCGTGATAGAATTTAATCACATGCTGTGCTCGAAAATTTTCTCCTTAAATCCCTCGAAGACACCAAGCGAAATGTTCGCGCGAGAGAAATCCGGTGCTTCTCTCGCGGCCGTTAAAATGCAAATGCGTCGAACACCGCGCGAACTTCCGGTATCGAAAATCTTGATATTACGTGAGCGCGCGGTCGTTCGCGCGAACACGAGACAGGTGAGGGAGAAAGGTGCAGCCAAAGGAAGACAGGAAAATGCCGAGAGAGAGTCGAGATTGCGGTACTTATGGAAATTAAAATCGTTCCCCGACAAATATTCGCGAGAAACGACTTACGAAACTCCGAAGTTTAATCTTGAATTTGATTAAGCCGAGTCCACTTTTCCCTACCCTCTTCACACGCTTCTTCGCAATTGCGTAAAATCGCACTCTCTGTAACCTGCGCCTCTTTCTTGCCACATCCTCGCGAATTAACTGACCGTACTCGGAATTGTTCCATAATATGGCGAAGCCCAGGCGTTTCTCTTCGTTCGAGCTTTAACGATCCTGACCGATATAAAATTAATTTCCGGCGCTGTAAATTGCGTGGTTTCGACTCGGCTGTACATTTCTCTCTCATCCCTCGCAATTGAAGAAACCAATGAACCAGAGAAACCGATGAAAATTGTGATGATACATCCCCTTAAAATTTTTCTCTTCCACTCTCGCAGTGATTATTGTTTATTTGTGTTTCGGCATAATTTAAAAATCACCGAATTTATGTTGCATCAAAATCGCTCTTCAAGATCGCGTGTATTTTGCGCGAAATTTTGATTGATGCGTTCATACGGGCGCCTCGACACATATAAAGCGTGTCGATAAATTAAATTATTCAGGGAATGTGTCGTAATTGCTAGTGTGCGATATTAAAATATTAATTCGCCGTGCCTGCATTAAAAGCGCATACGCTTTGCGCTCGAAAATGAAAAACCGCGCTTATGTATCGTTGCAAAAATTGCATCAATGACTTGTTATGTAAATATTGTGCGCGCGAACGTAAATGTACAAAAAACTGAGTAAAAAAAAAAGAGTATTTTTCTATTTCAAAATACTAATATACACGCGCAATCACTTTTTGCATCAGCAATAAAAAATGTCAAATGAAGATAATTTCGATTCGCGCGACTTTTGCACGCGCGCAGATATTCTTCTTAAAAAATACGAAAAAGAACTTTGGGAGTAATTCAAATTTGTTGGTTTATTATGGTGTCGTTTCCAGACGAGTTTCCCGCGGGAAATTCGCCGGGACAGTTTTGATAAGCTACGAATATACACCACATGTACGACGAGTTGGCGCAGCCGGTGCAGCCGTGACTAGACAAAATTATCTGAAATTTCAGCGCAATCGGAAGCACTGGCTGGCGACGACGGGAATAGGATAGAAACACGAGGGAAACGGAGAGAAGAGGGGAAGGTGGAATAGAGATAATTTTGATTCTCGCGCAGCAAAACATCGGACGCGTTTCGCCCTTTGCGTAATTAGACCCGCATCGGTGTTTATAGTCGTCCACGCCGGGTCGCATCCCACGGCATCGTATGTGCGTTTGTACACGCAAACCGCAAGTGCGCGCGTGCGGACGCATACATAAGGGTGCATCTGAGAATAATTGCGCGACAACGTCGATTCGGTTGACATTTAAACCTCCCGTGACCGCCATGACTAACTCGGTGTCAACCCGCGGCTTGTTCCCCAATAACGTTATTTCTCTTATCTGATTTTATTACGCAAACATGCGACACGTGAATCTTGATAACGAAACCGTCGTAGAAATAAAGCATAAAGTCCTTAAAGAGAATGCGAGCTCAATTCGCTATAAAACAAATTCTCCTGATAAATTCCCAATGAGTCAACCAACTATTTTCGTTCACATTTCCAGGTAAAAGAGCTTTAGAAGCAAGTTGAGAAAAAAAAAACTATAAGAAGATTATAAACGGAGCAGTAAAACTAAATTTACTATTTTTTGCTTTGTCAACAAAACATTTTGTCAGTGAAACATAAATAAGCTTAGCGAATTTTTTCTCGCTGGTCATATATGAAAAAACTTTTTTCTCGCGTACTCGGAAAATATTTTTTAATTGTTTCGAAACGGAAGACAGTTCCGAAAATGTCGAGTTTTCTCACATAATATTTTGAGATATACGAAACGTCATTTGTAACTCCCGCAGACCAAAGGGGGTTAGTTTCGGACGCGTGTGTCAAACATGTTCTCTGTTACCGCGAAGCCCGTATGGATGCAGGCAAAACACTATTTGTCCGTCGCATAGAGCGAAACGTGGTTTCTCTCCTGTGTTGATCCACGCAGATATCGCGAGAGCCGCGATGCGCACGACCTCCGGGTACATTTACGGCAAACGTACCGAGACGGTTTGCGCACCAGGGGGAAATGACCCGAAGGAGCTGAAAGTTAGCGCGTTATAGAGTGTGGATCAGTAACTACGCTCTCTCTCTCGCAAACGCGAAAAATGTATTTTTCACGTGTTAGAGCGCGCGTCGGTTCGCGCTGAAGACTTTAGCCGCGGCAAAAACGCATATGTTTTTTTTTCGCGGCGGCGAGATAATTGGAACTTTTGTTGGTAATCTCGACACCGCCCGCGAGTCGAATTTACGGAAAATGAATAAGTCGAGGTGGTACCTGCGATGCGAAAAACAGAACAAAAATTTGTGCAGCCTCCAATATAATGAAGTTCAAATAGATTATTTGAAAGCAGAGCTCGAAAAGCAGAAAATTAGAAACACGAAGAGAAAAATGCGTGTGCAAAACTCAGAGATTAATATTCCTGTTCGAGGAAACTTTTTTTTTTTTAATTAATTTGACGTTGCTCCTCTTTGAAACGGACAGAACATCCGCTATATTTCGTGCTCTTTGCGGCATCGAAGAAGTAACCGAAGCGTGCGGAATAAAAAAAAAAAAATTCGGGCGCTAATGGACTGACAGGTACAGGACCCGTAACGATGCAGTCGCATACGCGCAAAGGTGCGTATCATCTGCCTAGCAACACGTGCGCGCACCTGCATCGCGAAGAGCATCTGTTCGCCGATGATGCGGCGTCTCTCTCTTCACGTACCGGCGCATGTAAATGACGAAAAGCACGGCAAAGGGGATCGGGGGCGAGGCAAACGGTTGATAGCAAACGGAAGAAAAAGGGCTTGAAACGCGGGCGAGAGAGAACGGAATACGGCCGGGAGCAAAGGACGCCGCGGGAGCGAGACAGAGGGCGCATTCAAACACTGATAAGAGACTCAATTATCGAACTATCACAGGGTGGTCGGTTCCGTTTGCATTTCCAATTATTTGCTGAGAAACGGTCTGCCAATACCGTGCCGGGTGCTCTCGATAACGCGAATCTCTCTCCGCATCTCGGACACTACGCGTTGTCTGCTTCCCTCACACGCACACCCCTTTCCACGATACTCTCTCTTTCTCTTTCTCACTCTGTTTTTCCCTATTTTGTATCGACAGACGGTCTGGTCTAACTAAAATTCCGAAATCACAATTCACTGTCGCTTTCTATCTGTAGAAACACCTGACTGTTCCGCGCTTTTTTACAAAAGTCAAGCACTTAACAGTTGTTTACATTTATGTATACAACTCGATTATTTGAAAAGTTATTTGGCCAATATTTTTTTTTGAACATACGGAAACTTAAGAAATGCTCAGAATCAACGTTTGCCAAATATGATAAACGTCTCTCTCTCAATAACCAGATATTTAATTTATTTTAAACTTTACGTACATAAATAACTTGTTACAATTATCTCTTTAATACATGTGACCAACGGTCCGGTTATTAGGACATTTATCTCGAGTCTGGTGCATTCTTTTGCGTGAAAGGAAATCTCTGTTAGCGATCCACCCGCACAATATCTTATTTCGTCAGATTATTTTGAACACAAGGGCTTATCAGGTAAGCAGCTCTATCGACAAGAGCAATATTCCGAAGACAGAGATTGCTTCGAGCCATTACATAATCTCCAAGGAAATCATTGCAGATCCCAGTTTCGCGTATATATGTATATATACACCAAGAGATGTCAATGGGACTGACATGCCGTAGATTACAGACTACTTGATTGCGAGAACCCGGATGGATACGCTCTAATCCGAAGATAGAATATATATCCGACACGATCATTATATCAGTTGTGTGTGCTTTGAAGCATTAGCGTGAGCGCGTTTGGCAAATACGCGTTCCGCGAAGCGCAAAGCGCCAATTAAAACATCCCAGAGTTCTCTTCCCCGATTTGCTACAGAGCGAGAAAGAGAGCCCTTTGAGTCGCTTCCACGAGCTAAAGCTCAAGACAAAACACTATAATATTAAATGTTTACACTGCGCACAACGACGCGTAGAAATCGCGCAGCCGTTAACGTGAAAGTGGCCAACGCGTTAGAGGTGGTCTCTCCTCCTTTTGTGCTCGGCAACAGAGCGCCGCGAATATTGCGAAGGTGCAAATTAACGCGGTGTATACAAGGCGGAAGTGTTAATTTATTAAATTTATTTCTTCTCTGTTTTCCTCCCTCTCCGATCCTTGTTTCGCGTCTTTCGCGCGTTAACTTCCGCTTCGCGCAACCGCAACGGCAACACTGGACGTGTGTTCCGCGTAACGCCCGACTCGTAAAACGTGATTAGACAATTGCAAATGAAAACCGTAGCGGTTTTTGTTGTAGACAAAATTGTAACAAGTAAAATTGTTCTAAAATAACGGAGAGAGAAATTATTGCTGTTGGTAGTTTGCGCTTGTTTAATAAAGCGAGAGAAATTGTCTCTTGAATTTTTTTCCTCTCGATTACGTTCGAAATAAAATCAAGCGCTTCGGAAACGCCAGAAGCCTCTCATCCAAATAAGAGTCAAAACGACGGTGGCACGCGCGATTCCTCTGACATTTCTCGTGATTCGTTTGCCGACCGAGTGCAGCGCGTTCTTTCACTCCAATTCTGTCGCTCTCACACGTCATTAATTTAAACGATCAGAAGCGGTGCGCACAAAGAGGAACGAGCGGAGCGAAATGTGTTCTCGAGAATCGATCGTCGAGTAAAATAAATCCGCGAAATCTTCTAACTTTTCACTCATCTCGCATCGACCTCCGATCGTTTCTTTTTATTCGCAAACGAGACAACAAGAAATATTGCAAAAATAATTAATAAATAAAAACTTGTAGCAAAAGTGCGGGGCAATTAAAACGGAAAACGACAAGAGAGAGAAACGTGATTATAACGCAAATTCTCTATACAGCTTCCTGCGGTTGGAGAATCGTTAAAAGCCGATCGACGACGTAATGGCTAGAGACAGAATCGTGCTCACAAAGCAGAGCGGCACAGCGATTACGTCAGCAATGAAGCGGGAGAGGTCGTGAAACGCCATAGTGCATAGAGGGGGGCAAAGATGAGAGGAGAGAAAGAGAGGAGCGGCGAAAAGGGGAGAGTAAATCCCAGGAGCGCACGATGATCGATTGAAATGTTAACGAAATAAAGCGGCGCATCAGTCGCCGCGCGAGAGACACTCTCTCTTTCTCTCCACAATGTTCTCTGGTCCCCTTCGAGGGGATGATTAAAATTCGAGGAGGGGGTGCTGCGACGTGGACATCGATGGACGAGGATTTAAATGAGAAGTCGGCGAACCCCCCTCGCGCGTTTCCCTTTCACTCGGGCCGTTAATCATGCGATTTGACGCGGAGTGACATCAAACGCTGATTTACAATGGGAAAGTATAAGCTGACGGATTTCTCGTCGGTGAAGAATAGTCTCGATTTTTTTTCCGCGGAACAGCGCGCCAACTGTTTCCGCGGTGTCTTTTGGTGAAATTGAAAAAAAAGTGAAGACACACTATTATAAAAAAAAAATAAAAAAAAAAAAAAAAACAACATACTTTCGCGACGACAAAAGAGTTGTCGAAAACGCTGATCGAAATGATACGAAACTTTCGAGTCGTCTCATTCTTATCAACGAACCCGTTATTACGCGTTACATAAATATATGTATATTGTGTACGAAGGGAGCTCGCTTGCGCTCCCGTCTATAAGAAACCCAGTGAGTCATCGTCTCGCGTTTACGCGATTTTTCCGTAGACTATGACTAATAGCGGGCGCCGTCACTGTTATTTAATGCAAACGCTTTTCTAGTCGGGGATGCAATAAAGACGTCTAGAGTACAGCGGGCGAAGAAATAATCCAGTCATTTCTGCCAGAGAAAAGGCAATAACGCACTACCGAAGTTTTAAATCGACCAATTTAAACTCTCTGGAAAGTTTTTTCTTCTCGAGCGCAATATTCCGAATATTTACAGTTTTTAATTATTACACATCAAAATTTCGCAATTGTGCGTTGCGATAGTGTTTGCGAGAGAAAAATCGCGCGCGCTCGATTTCTATAAATAGATACAATAGATCTCGTTTTCGAGACCTTCCCAGAGAGCGCAACTTCTTAGTCATCTAGAAAGGCAAAAGCCGCGAGTTTTGCCGCGTTCGCGTCTATTGTTCTGCGTTATGTAATTTACATAGCTTGTTATCAAAGGTTACAAACAAAGTGCAGACATTCGCGAACACGTCTCGCTTGGAATTGAATCGAGGCGATGCGCGCAAGTTGAAAAAAAAAAAAAAAATCTGTCTCAATGTGGTAACATTAGGCGTGTCCTAAAGGGTGGAATTCCGAACTCGCGCGTACTCTCTGTCCGGCGACGCTCGTGCTCGACTTTTATAGGTTCCGAAAGAGGGTCGAGAGATCGGAGCGCGATATAAACGTCGATCCCCTCGCGTTCTTCCTCGCCTTTTCTTTAACACCGGCAGCGTAACACGAGCGATATTAACTTTTCCTCTCGCGCCACGTCGATTCTATGTTGATAAGGCGCGGGGGTGTGTGCCCACCGACGCGGGAAATCTCGTCCTTTTCTCGCGATCAACGCGGAGAAGAGAGAACGCGGTAAAAATTCGCAAAGAAAAATGCGATAACTTTCGACGCGCGTCAGGGAGATTTAAAGCGATCATTTGAGACAGTCGCAAAGACGCGCGCTTGCACAAGCAAGAGCTTTTCGCCGAGGATTCGTCTATGTCACACTGGAAATTCAAGACTGTCGATGGTGTCGGATGGTGAGCTTCTAATCAACATCCATTCTTCAAAAAAAAAAAAAAAAAAAATCGGAAAGAATCAAATTTCTGTGTTCGCGCAAATGAAAAACTCACGCAACAGATACTTTTCCTACATATATTTTTTTATTTTCGGTACATTTCTTCGTTTGAAAAACAATTTCGAAAAAGTGCGAAAACTTGCTCTACTTGAAAATTGCGAGAACGGAGAGAAAAAAAGAATCCGCGTGACACAGTGCTGCATCCCACGGTCTTTGTCAATTTGATAATAATTAACTTCATCTTTCGCGAGCTCCGGTGATATCGATTCCGTAATTCGCTTATTTTCTCATCAATGGGGAAGTTCTGCGAAGACGCGCGTCTCTGCTGGAACACGGATATGACATTAGCCCGCGGAACGCGGCGAGGGACCGGATAGTAATAAGACGGTGTCTAATTTCAGTTAAGAAGAGTAAATAATCAGACGGAGTGAATGACTACCAATTTAATCAAGCGCTGCCCAAGATTGCGAATCGGAGGGGGCTGCTCATTTAATTTACGTGATAACTTTCAGTTTCCAACGCTCGCTAATTCGACGGAGAAATGTTGGGCGTCACTCAGCCGCGGAAATTAAACTAAAGTAATAGATAAATATCGCAGTTGTTCGACTTTGCTTATCAATTCTTTCACAATCCAAACATTTTATCTATCAACAACGCAGAAACTCGATATATCATCGCATGAAATACAAAGGGATAAAATTATTTCATAAAAACTAACAGTAAAAAATGTTGACCGAACACGTGCCATGCCCCGCACATAATTTTGCACAATACAAATAGTTTTTATTTCTTCAATAAACGTTAGTAACAATCGATTATTGGGACATTTGCTTTACTCGTGTGTTTGCTTTTCTTTTCTTTCACGCATCGAGAAGTGAAGACAAAACAAGCTGTTTGTTTTTCCCCCCGCAATACCGCACAGTCAGCGCAGTTTGTATCTCCGCAGCGAGAAAAAAAATCCGCGAGCGCAGCACACAGATAAAACGAAGTTTCCCAACGCAGACGTAATTTTATATTCCGTATCGCGCGGCGTCTTGTATCGTATCAAACGCGGATTTAATTCGCGCGCTCCGTTCGTCGCAAGAAAGAACATCCGAAAGAACATCTGAGGAAAAGTACACACGGAGCAATGTGTTTCGCACAGTATCGCGCGCGCATTATCATTTCGCTCACGTTCACGCGGATTCCTTGATATTCAGATTGGAATCACGCTAATTCATACCGGCGTTACGGAATCGCCTTGAACGCGACGACGACGACGACGGCCGCGAAACGGAGAGAAAGATCTCTCGATATTCAAGACCTCGCGTCAAATTTGCATTTAGATAAAATACAACGTCAATATTGGGCGTGGGGAATACCGTCATCGGATACTGTTCGCGCGAAAACCTAATGTAATAAACAAGCGGACGCTTTGGCCGAATAATAGGGTAAAGCGAGACACGAGCGGCATGACCAACGTCGGAATTAAATTGGACATTTCTCGTCTGGAAAAAGTGTCCGACGGCAAAACTTGCATTAATCATCACATGACGATGACACGTGGATACACGTTTCTCCACAATTTCCGAATCTGTTACTCAATTTTAAATTTAGAGATTGGTTTTTTAATGTAAAAGTCGTGCTATTCAATTCACAACGGATCTCGCGCGAGTGAAGACAAACACGATATAAAAAGACGAAACTATACACGGATGAGTGCATAATTGCAAAACTCGCGCTAGCTCGTGATCACGGAGATGGAATCGGGATTATCGCGCCGCACGCCCCGAACGACGAGACGCGACTCGAGATCGAAAACAATCGAGGTTCGTTACCAGAGCGGTAACTCGATAGCCGCCGCTTAATGAGCGTTTTCAGCAAAGTCCTAAAGAGGTATTTGCACAAAGCTCCGCTCTTAATCGGAACCTAATTAAGTGAGGATAGAGCGGCGGCGAGGGGAATAAACGAGCAAACGAGATAAATAGCCGCCCCCGTCGCCGCCGAGAGAAAGAGATCCGTTACTTCTATCGCATATACGCACTTTTCAAATGGTTTGCTTCCGCCATTAAAGAACTCGAGCCACGCTTCAACGAGATTCTCTCTCTCTCTCTCTCTCTTTCTCTCCGGACATTTCTGAACGACAGTTTCGAAATTAAGAGACGACTCGGATCTCAATGACTCACGCGACGAGGTATCCTACGAAATTTCTACTTCATACTTGTTCCCGCGAAGTTTAATATGATTAAAAAACTTTATAATTATATAATCATTAAACTTTTACTCGGATAAATTTACCTTTTGCGCACAGTCGAGAGACGAGCCGCGAGTATAAAAAAGTCGAATAAATATATAAATCTCCTTCCCGCCGACTCAGAGAGAGAGAAAGAGAGAGGTCTCAGAGTTTCTGCCTAGGTATATACTTTTGTAAAACGCGGCCGAAACTTTCACCGAAATTATAACGCGATTGTGGATCTCCGTAAATGGAGGTGGTACATACCTCGATGAGAAACGAGAGCTCGTCGGAGATCTCGTTTTTCAGCGCGAAGCGACTTTGCATTTCGTAAAACGAGCGTGTGAAGAGGAACGAGGACTCACGAGGAGTCCGTTATTATCTCGTTTGATCGCCACGACAACGAACCTCTGCCCTTTTCTCCCCGAGAAGGGTCTCAGACCCTTAAAACGGACCTTCCCAAATTAGGCGGCGAATTCTCACCCACGGCTGACACCGTCTACCGTGTCCTTTCTACTCTCACGTGCTCACGTGAGACGAAGTCGACGGTTATCACCGGCAGAAATCGGAGGAACCAGAGTCGTCGCTCTCCCCAGGATCTCCTACGCTTCCCACGATTCTCTCGTACTTAATAACCGGAGAAAACGCAATTCAAGAATATATTTACTTCGTAATGGTGTTGTAAAAAATAAAATAACAAACAGAAACACATTCCTCTTTGTTCCAAACGCTTGGCGCTGATACGAAGCGCCTTCGAAACTTGTTTTTTCGATATCTTTCGATAACAGAGAAATAAAAGACACAAATGTCCCGGTGATTGGACATAAGAATTAATTGTAACAAAATATTTACGTAAAAGTTAGAAACTGACGAGTAAAAAGAAATCTTAAAAATATTCTTAAAACATTGAGAGATTGTTATGACTAATATTTAACGTATCTTTTAATTATTTTTTTGATATAAATGTCCAGTCATTGGAATATTTACCTTAATGATGTATTGAATTACGAACGTTTACTCACTCTATTCCTAATTGACAAAAAGAAGCTGGATGACAGCGCAGTTTACGTACCTGAAACAGAAAATAACAAATCGTTATTAGCGAACGAAATGTTTGGATATTATTTTACTATGTTTTCTGATTAATATTACGTGTCTAAAACTTTTTTTTTTTTTAATATCCACTGAGATATTTATCTTGTAAAGCTGTTCGTTTTTCTCCCTGAAAACAAAGCCGTCCTTGGCTTTCGCAATCGAGTGTTTCCCGTTAACAATGACCGACGCGGCGCGCGCGAGACAACCCCGGGAGCGAATGTAGAAAACGTTGTTTTCTCGAATCATCTCCGCCCGCCTTTCCACGCTCTCACAAGTCACTTTTCACGGCTGAGGAACGACGAGGGGAGGATATTGAAAGTCAGAGCGCGATTCCCTTGTATCGCCAAGTGACTCAGCAGTCTCGGCACGCTCTTCCCGGCTCGTTCGAGAAATCATGAACGGACGATGCGAAGCAGAAGAAGGAGAGGGGAGATGAAAATCCGGGGAGAGAAATACGCTTATCATGTCCCAATGACGCGAGAATACCGAAGGAAGAAAAATAAAATCGCGCGAAGCCGAGACTCGGACCGCGCGCCAAGTATAAAGTCGGATTGACATTTACGTGTCCTACGACGCGAAAGCACGCATAACCGGGCTGAAACCATAAAGCGCTATGATATACGGATCCGATATCGCCGCGGGTTTATATCCCGGACCGCTAACATCGGCGTACTTTATCTCCACCGAAATATCTACTCGATACGTCAAACTTCTTTTCCGGTCGGTGTATTGCGGTTGTAAATGTATTTAGTTCTCTTCTGCTTTCCAGCAATGTTGATTTATTGTTGATTGTTTCTTATTTATCAATTCACAAATTTTAATTGCAATTAAATGTGAAGTCTTTTACGACAAGACGAAACTTTATTTGCTATCAGTGAGTCGTTTCGGATACTTGCCGATCGTGTCCCGTTTGTTTGCGAATTTATTTTGATTCACCGACGTCTTTTATCAATTTACGCTTTTCCCCTGTTGTTCAAACGTTCGCTTGAGGCGTCGAATGAAAAAAATGCGACGTTGTATATAATATGTATACGCCTCTTTCCGTTCGTGTCGCGGAGGAAGTTTCGTTATCGCGCGTGCGGTGAAGCCGCGTCGACGAGGTGAGCGAGGTGTCGCGTTGCACGGAACCCGAGCAGGGCGCCGCCGCGGCGTCGCCGCGTTTTTATCGCAACAGCCCCCGCCGCCGGCAACGACCCCGGGGGTCCAGGTGGGATAGAGCGAGAATAATCGCGTCGCGTGCGCGCGCGTTAACCGCGGCAACACACGGGCGACGTTGCGTGGCGTGATTTGTGAGCGGGTGAAGCGTTACGTCGCGATCCGGCGTCATTCCGTGATGCATCGCTGCGGCACGCGTCTGATGACACAGCTACGCGCGCGCAGGGCGACGAGAGGGCGAGAAGAGATAGAGAGAGGGTCAGTGAGGTCGCAAAAGCGGTCGCCAGGGTTGCGATGCGCGCACAGTCGGTTGCGCGATCGCGAAAGCAGATATTAAACACCTCCGAGATCAGGTTAAAAAAAAAAACCCTCCGAGCGTCGTCATTCGCGATTGACAGTCAGTTAAAACGGCGATGGCAATCGGAGTCGCGCTGGCGAAAATCGTCCGCTTTGCGACAATTCCATCATCTCGTTTTACGAGATGTTTCCTATTTTTGCCGTCAATGAGGAATGAGAAATTTCGCGTTTTAATTCTTGCGCGTCTCCGATTTCAAAATCCGATGCCCTCTCGTAAAATCGACACTAAATGAAATATTACGCTCAGACTATTCCGCGAGCGTGTAATAACACAAATGGAGTGTCTTCCAAGCGGCGCGGTGTATAAACTTGGATTCCGCGCGTATAATACTGCGGAAACGTGTGAAATCCTTTCTCGCACGGTCTCTCTCAGTCTCCTCCGTCATTATATGATCATCGTGACTTTATGCGCCCGGCGTATATATCTCGGACGCGATACTCCGTTTGTCATCCTTCGTTTTGTGCGCAATGCCGCGACGTGACCGGGAAATATGTCAGGCGTTGCTGCAAGTTTCTCATTTCGCGGCGCTATTTATAAGTTTATTAGTCGCAAGTATGCCGTTACAACCATGTGAAACCCTCGTGAGTAATACGCTCATAAACATCGTCGTGAAATAGCGACACGTAGACACGTCGAGCCGTATCGTTCATCTCGATGGCGATTCTAATCAGCTCGTTACGACCGAAATCCGTCGCTAACTTATTAGCGCGCGAATCACGATTTAATCTCTTACACGCATTTTCGACGTTATCGTTGCGCGATGTAACTTCTTTTTTCATCAAAGAAAATAGTTTTTAATAAAAGAAAATATTCTAAAGAGAAAATTTACCACCGGCTCATTTTCCACGATATCAATATGACGTAAAGAGATGCCGAGATTCGCGGGAATGTTGCAAAGCGCATTGCTGAAGCTTTGGTGGAACAAGTGTTTTTTTCTTTTTGCTCTGCCACGATCAACGTAGGATCGCTAGCACACGCTTTGCGCGCAGTGAGATATTCACGCTCGCTTCGTCGCGCATCAGAACCGGTGCAGGTGATCCCACGTGTTTTCCCATTCCGACGGATGAATTCGACGCGGCTCTTCCGCACCCTCCCTCTTGACGTGCACATGCCTCCCCGCCTCGCCGCGACACACAAACGCACCTGTTTCGCGACGAAAACAGGAGGAGCGGACCCCGGGCAATGGCGCAATGGCGCAATGGTCTATAGAAACACGCTGATTCAATTCAAGGAAACTGGTATGCAGCTACCGCGCGCAGCCGAAGATGAGAAACATTCGAGCAAAAGGGAATTCGCAATTCGCATCGATTCGTGCTCACTCGGTGGTTAATTCTTGTGCTCGGCAGATCCGAGCACAACGCACCGAGCCGGACGCGACTCAGACATTGAGATCGCGCCAAATTTTCACTGCGGAATTTGAAGAACCGAACGACATTACCGGGATTTTATCTCGCCAATATAAACACGATTGCGAAATGTCACTCGTCAACTTTGCAAATGAAGTTCGAAAAGTGTCGATCGCGCGCAAAAGTTCCGATTAGAAATGAAGTGACAGAAGTATCAGAAATTCATGCATTTTTGTTCTATTTTACATTTCTCTCCAGTCGTATGTTTAAAAAACTACTATATTGATGAGAAAACGTGTCTCTCTCTTGCTCTCTCTCGTATTCGAATATTTTACAAAATATTTCCCAGATAATTTTTTTCAGTCTTTTTATCAGTTCGCATAAGAAATGCGCCGCAACGCGCGAGAACGTTGCATAAAAAAAAAGAGCAATACTAACGGCGTAATACCGAGATGTCAGCTTTCTGCTCTGATAAAGTTTTTCGCGCGTAACCGCGCTTGGATAAACAGGAAGCCGCTTACGTTCTCGGGCGCGCTGTAAATCGCAAGCTGCCGCGGGTATACATACGGTGGACGTTAGTCCGATCGAGACTCGTGATCGTCACCTCCTTTCATAGCTTTAACGCGACAGAGCGAAAGGAAGGAAGAACGGGAGCGAGGAGTCGCGGTCGACGTGCGATTATCCATACGGGATACAGAGACTAACTGTAAAAAGACGCCCTTCGGCTATCCGCGTCGTATACGTGATATCTCGAACGCGTAATACGCGTATTAATAAAATATTTACATTCAAAGGAGAAATGATAACAGCAACACCTTGTTTATAAAATCCAAAATCGCACAAAGAATAAATTATCTCGTTAATTCCAAGTAAAACTCAATACAGTGAAATGTTAATTTGACGCTGTAATTTCATTTCAAGGAAAATTTAAATTCAAAAGTTGTG
>QVOB01024929.1:0-18642 GCA_014839585.1 Pseudomyrmex concolor
GTAAATATATGTGTACATATATAATAATTATATATTTAAGATAAGTATTTCTTTAGATACGCGTTAAAATTTGCAACATATTTTGGCAGAAAATAATATTACAAAAGTTAAAATTTAGAAATTTCTACACGATTTGTGATGGATCTATCTGCCATTAGATTTTTCTCTGTAGCAGCTAGATGCAAAAGGATCCATTGC
This sequence comes from Pseudomyrmex concolor, assembly GCA_014839585.1. Classification (NCBI taxonomy): domain Eukaryota; kingdom Metazoa; phylum Arthropoda; class Insecta; order Hymenoptera; family Formicidae; genus Pseudomyrmex; species Pseudomyrmex concolor. Next base: position 199 of record QVOB01024929.1, read on the forward strand.
TATCTTTGCTACTTATGGGGAGGTCTGGCGACAGATCAAATTGTGTGGACTTTAAAATATTTGACTGTGAGATTTAATAATCAATTTTCTCGATTAGTACATTCGGGATCTTTAGCTTTCTTTGATTTTCCTCTAATAAAATTAGTTTAAAATGTCGTAACATATAAGTCGTGACACATACACCGGAGAAATCGATCATCAATTTGGATCATCTAAAGTTGGGAAAAAGGTAAATTTATATTTTCCAATACAAAACAAAATATAATTCATTAATTTTTTTCAATAATTTTCTAAAAGTACTTGCTAATTTTGTTCTATTTTACACTTTTCAGACGTGGACAGTTATTTTTTCATGGAAAGAAGTTTGCGGCACCGGAGGAGCCGGTTCGGGCCATCTCAAGGCAGCATAAAGGTCAGTGTTGTATTTATATAAGTTTAAAACAAAATGTAACACATTTTTGTTTTAAAATCTTTAATATTTAACTTCAACTTATATTTAAAGATTTAATGTTTCTTTTAGGTAACTTTATTAATTTGTTTTCTGGTTTTTGTTGTTTCAGACGTTTACGTGAAGCAGGAAGAGTTTATGGCACCGGAGAAGCCAGTTCATGCAATAGAGTGCTGGCATGAAGGTATGTTGTTTTCATAATTATTTTTTATATGTAATTTATATTATAACTGTCAAATATAACGTCTTAGAACATTTCAAAAATTCTTACTTGTTCATTAAAGCTACATATTTTGATATTTAAATAAATGTTAAAAATTTATCTTACAATTAATATTAAGAAGAAAATGTTATTTTTGTTACAGAGTGATACAGCAAAAAAATGGCCAGTGCTCGGTGAGTACCCTTAAAGTTAGGGTGATGGTTTGAGGTTTTAAATCAGTGCGAAGCGCGTTAATTCTTTGCTTTTATGAGTATTGAAACATCGAGTATATAATAATAATTGAGATATAATTTGAATTTTCTATGCGTGATATATATGCAATAATTTTACATTTGAAGTTCATAGTAAAATATTAAATGGTAAAATATTATGATTTTAACAACAAGATATATGATAAGAATTATGTTTAAATCTGTATTTAAAAAATTAAAGGAAAAAAATAGGAAAGTGACATACTGACACTTTATAAGACAATTTTTTATAACTTAAAAAAGCTTATAAAAGCTAAACATATATATCATTTAATATGATTTTATATAATAATATCTTATTTGACATTTTTGGAAATTTTGTTCTCGATGTTTCAATCTCCATCAGAGAAATTTTGTCTGCATCGAAATCGACGCTCGAATTGCGTCACAAAATGCAAAGCCTTAAGTTAGAATCGCGATTATTCCGCGTTAATATTATTAAATTCACTTTATTTATTTTACTTTATATATTTTCTGTAACTCTTCCGATTTTCACTATTTTAATTTATTATGACTATATCGCGAAACATTAATTATATTTTGGAAAGTTACAAAAAAGATCGTTAAAAAGAAATCCTGTTTCTCTTACAATTAGTTGAAATCTGCTATAATCATTCTTTCGTTTATACTTTTTATTGACTACGCGAGTGTGTTTCGAATGTTTTCATATACATATGTCATGAACGTTTTCATTACATGTAATTATACGATTCGTAATAGGTATATAGTAGTTATCACGCTTTGCTTTAATACAAGACGCAACAATTCTCGCAAAATTAAATTGCGGAAAAATCTTCACAATAATATATTTCAGAAGCAAGATGCAAGTCTTGTGTAATGATATTACACAATTATATAGATCATCAAAATAAACCGAAATATCGTTCCGTTATAAATCGCATATTTTCAAATCGTAAAGATACAGTGATGTTTTTATTAATATTCGAATTTTAAAGTTAAAGTTTTAATCGCGTTAGTTTAAAAAAGTTCGTGTGATTAATTTTAATCGTGTGTGTAAACTGTTCGCGTGATTAATTTAATCGTGTGTGTAAACTGAAATTGAAGTGTGGACTGTTTAAAAGTTTTAACTTTGGGACTTTAATAAAATTCCTATATCGCGCGCGTGTGTATGTGTGATAATTTCGCGTCTTCCGCGTCGTGAGTGCAAATAAGTGCTACAACATGGACTACGATATGGATTACGCCATGGATTACGACATGGGTTACGCCATGGACTGCGCAAGGACTGAAGATACATCGATGGACGACGAAGGGACCGCACAAATATAAGTCATAGAAGTTTACACTTGTTCCTTTTAGTTACAAATTATATATATTATACTTTTTATTTTACAATCATCAAGTTAAAAAATATTTTTAGTAAACTCAGTATTAAACTCAGTGTTTTTATGTATGTTCTATAAAATAGTAGTTTTATCAATGCCAAATCTATAGATTACACATATAAAAAAATTTATACATATAATTTATGTAAAGATATAGATAGATTCGCAATATAGCTAAAAGGAACAATTTTTATATTGCTTAGTGTCCGCATATATCAATCGCACTGATTTCCGCAAATAAAAACAATCATACATCATAGCATGATTTTCTTTATTTGCTATTTTTATATGTCTATTTTATATTCGATTAGAAATGATATTTGTGCTAATTTATTGTAGGTATGTACGTACTAATGAATTTCTGTGTTTCTTAATAATATTTCTCCGTTGTCTTGAGTTAAAAAAAAAATTAAGTCTCTTAAACTTTCTTTGAATTTTGTAAACTTTTTGAATTCTTCTTTAACTTCTTATATACATATACGCCTAAAAGTGATATATAGACCCAAACCGGATTATATTTGTATCGCTTACGCCTGAAAGTGGATGTTGCTCCGTAGCTTCTACATCCACCTTTGTGATATATGGCGCTGAAATCAGTAGTCGAAAGAGTAAGGCATTACTATATACAGGGCTACTATATACTATGCACTCAGGCTTCTCTCTGTTATGAGATATGAATTCATCTTAATAGTTTGCTAAAAAAAAAAAATTAAAAAATCTTGTTTCAAAAAGTAACAAAAGTTTTATTACAATAGCTACATACATAATGTGATTTGTCATACATAATTCAATTTGTCAAAAGAAGATCCGGGTCTTCGTTTATAAAAAAAACCATTATTGCAATCACATGTGATATAAAAATATTTATTATTTCTTTATCTCTGTAATATACATAAAATTGAGTAGAAGTATTCTGTGTCAAACACATTAGTTTAACTTGTAATTCACACAAGATGTAGAAAAATATACAAAACAGATAGCTAGATTATATACAACAGTCAATGTGACGAGAATTTTTATTCACATTTAGGACAACTATAACATTCAAACATTATATAATCGGATGTTCGGTCCCTCTTAACTTCAGCAATGTGAGAAAAAGGTATCGACATGTTATGTAAGTAAAACTCTCGTGTATATGACTCAGGAAAACAAGGCTTCCGGCAGAAAAAGCAATAATGTGCGTTATCTAAATATGTAACTAATGTATATGGTATTACACTTGCATCATATGGTTTCCTATGGAAAAAAAATAATTGTTAAAATTTGACTCATATAGTTTTTGTGTAAATAATTAAGTATACATGTACAAGTGTTACTTACAACTACTTCAAAAAACTTTTACTAACACATTCTCTGATTGATATTAAAATTTTTTAAAGATCCAAAAAATTTGTCATTGAAATATTTTCTGATAGCTTAGAGATATAATCGGTGTATATACACATAGATACATATATGTACAAAAAATAACGCAAACATAACAAACCTATGTTCCACAACTATTTCGGCCGCGAGGTTAACTAGACTTAATATTTTATGGTTCCACTCAATAGAAATACATAATTCGTTATAATTTGATATAAAAGCATTTGATGAAATATCTAAACGATTCAGTCTCATAATTTGTAGGATTCCTGATAAAAATAACAATTGGTTTTTTGACAAGTCCAAAGTTTTCAAATGATTTAAAGTTCCAACTACTTCCGGTATTCTTTGCAGCAAATTTTGGGAAATGTTCAAATGTATTAAAGCACGAAGCTTTGCAATTTGTACTGGTAATGCAACAATCTAAATAATAAGAAATGAATATAATGATAAACTGTTAAAAACTAGAATAAAGAGTTCTATTTAAATAAGAATAGATGCTATCTCAGATATATCTTTAACTACAGTATAGAATTAGGATTAGTATACAGTATATAGAATTAGGATTATAAGAATTATATTGAATTTAATAATATGTAGTAACTTACTTTATTGTTACTCATGTCCAATTCCTTCAGACTTTTTGACACAGCACTTTGTTCCATCCATGTCCACTTATTAGCAGGTGATTTGGAATTTCCTAGACAATTTCCTGATAGAAGAAGCTGTTCAAGATGAGGCAAAGTACCTAATTCTTTTGGCAAGTGGGAGATCTCATTGTTTTCCAAGTTTAAAATTCTCAAACTTTGTAACCTAAGAATTTGTCTATCAAAAGACTTTCTGCCTAATCCACTTAAATAAAGTCTTTCTGTTGTTTTTGGGAAACCTTGCAAGATTGGATAGTCAGATTTTTTCTTCACTACTATCTCTTTAGTTTTTAATATAAAAGAAGAAGGTTCTCTGAGACAATCTTTATCAGATATATCATTTCCTTTAGATACATGATCTATGAGGCGAACAAATTTCTTCAGAAGAATATGATCACCTTGAATCAGTAAATTATGAGGTGGTTCATTAAAGCTTATTGTACTCTTGCCTTGATCTATATGTGCTAAATACAGTTTGTTTACGTTTTTGATAATCTGAAATAATTGTAACAAAATGTGTAACAAAAATTTGTGTTACAACACAATAATATTACTCTGTTTCAAAATTAATTTAAAAACAATTGGTGGATAATGAATAATTGTAAACAAACAGAAGCATTTGTCTCACATACTCGATATCTTGTGCCTTGTTTGCGTTGTCGTGTTTGCCAAAGTAAATATATTTCTCTTTTTCTTGCTTCTTGGTGTTTTACAAGAGATAATATAGAACTTTGCGATTTTCTTTTACACAAAAAAACTCTATCACACATCTCAACGTAACATTCTAATTTCATTTTGTCATTTAATCCACAGTAGAGATGTTTTGACAATACTCATAGCGTGGCTTGTGTTTGAATCAGCTGTAGCACATGTTTACACACATGTTGCTTGATGCGTCGGTAACGTGTTTCAAGATGGCAATTTTATACAAGTGAGTTTCATGGCAAGAGAGAAAGTTACTAGAATTCGAGTCAATCGCTTTGGTTCATCGATAGAAATGAGCATGACATATTGGTCAATTTTGCGAGAACTAAATTCTGTCCTGTTTAAAGTTTATTTAAATTATCAACTTTGGGCTATTGTTATCAACCAAAACAAAGCGCAATTAAGTTACTCGCCTATCAGGTCGCTCTTGATTGATCAATTTGCACGACTAATCATAAGTTAGATCGTTTGTCTTTGATACGGGCTTAAGAAAAATTCGACCGAGAGAGGAAAGAATATCGATCTGCGATATTGCGATATTCTCGAAATCGAATACAGATAAAATCGCATCATGAAAGAAACACCGCGCGCGCGTATGTGTATGTACAATTCATATATTTATTTGTCGAATTTTTTTAAAAACAATTAGCAGAAAAGTTTTTTAATGCGCAATATTATCGTGTTAATAAAAAATATTATCTTATTAATAATTATTATTTGTAGGATAATAACAACTTTACAAATAGACAGCAATATTTATTGGCAACATGTCTACTTAAATTTTCAAACATTAAAAAATTATTATTTTATTCTTATTATTAATAAATTCGATAATCTCGAATTTTACAAAGTAAGTAAGTACTCATTAATGTACATGATGGTTGTTTATTATCTTGCGATTTTCGCACGATTTTGTTGCAAGATTTGTAGCTTATAAAATTCATATAAATTGTTATATAACAGTGCGAAATTGTGTATAATATAAAAATTGAAAAATTTATTTCTCGTCACGCACAAATTATTTTATAATAAATTAATAAAGATAAAGGCCATGTAAAATATTAAAAAAAAAACCGTATAGAAGGTTCTCTCTATATAAAATATTATTTATATAATCTCTGTAATTTTTACATACATTAAATTTAAAAAAGTCGGAAATAAATTTTTCAATTCCATAATTCACAAACATTTAACTTCTACGCATCGGATAAAGTTTGATGACAACACAAAGAGGAATATTAATTATAATTGCAGAATTCTGGGAAGGAAAGAGAATATGATCCCATGTTAATTTATATTAGAGAAATGCAAAAAAATAAACTCGCGGAAAGAAAGTATACGTCGATCGCGCTGCGCTTTCTCTAGCGTCTCGGTCTCAACGGTCGAGGTTTATTGTGCTGCATATCCTTGCACTTGGGAATGTGCCGTTCCGCGGCGGTCTGATTGAACTTTCTGTTGCAATGCGGGCACTGAATGTAATCGCTGGTGTCGCTGGGCGGCGGTGGCGGCAGGTCGCGCAAATCTTTACCTGCCGCCTGATATGCCTGTGCCTGCTTGGCATAACGGATCGCGCTGATGAATTCCTCGTGTTTGCGCCGCCAATCCGGTTTAGCTGGCGATTGTTTTTTTGACTGAAAATAAGACTGTGATTATTCTTGCCTTCTTCGAAAAAAAACAAACGTTCTACAGTGCTAAAAATAAATTCGTGCAATTCGCCTGATATTTATTTTCAAAAAAAACCAATATAGCAATTTAATCGAATACCTTAGTCTCTTGTTTCTTAATAAAGCTCTTCTTCGCGAAAGGTTCGAGATCGGTTCCTCTAGTTCGAAACAGTACCGTGTCAAATTTCTTCCTTTCTTTTTTTAACGTTTTCTCACAAATTTGCTGGTGCAGGCTGACGCGATCCTGCGCGAAGTGACGTCCGCATGTTTTGCATGCTACCAAGTCACCTCTGTAATCAATTATATCTAATGACGCAAATGTTTCTTCGCCGCACTTCTGTTATTAAAATTTTTCTAACAAAACCGCAACTTAGAAAACTCACGCAGAAGTTCTAGCTCTTGATATCATTTTATCTTTTGCACTGGAAATTTGAGATAAACTAACACTGGAATTCGATGACGAACTTGATCGACCTGCATTCGGAGTTATTTGTTGTTTCTGCAAGAAAATTCAAACATTATTATTCACATTATCTCAGTGTTTGTGAACAATTTTTAATTTATAATCCGCTTGTACATATTTTTTATCCGCTTTTATAATATGCAAAAAATAAATTGCTGTTAATGACGCGAAAAGTTTAGGTTATCAAACACAATTGCACTTCGTATAAGGTTAATTTAAGTTTATTATTTGAAGCCACTTTTAACAATTCCACACGGGGAACTTTCATTACAATTAACATTTGAATTTTTTCTCCGTTTCAAACACAAACTGCAATTATTCATAAAAATAAATTACACGGTTGTAAAAACTGTAGCAATATGATTTGGTTTCGCGTCAAATAGCTCGTGTTCACCGCTGATTGATTTTTTTTTTTTTTTGTGCATGCACAATACGAATTTCAATTTGGGAATTGGGCGGAAAATTCATGCGCGATTAACTGGGCGGATTTACGTCAGAGAAACGACATTTTATTTTGACGCCGTGTTTCAGAGGCATTACTCCTGCGCTGTCTTTTTTCATTTGCCAACCCGTTATGATTTGATCGAATAAATACGAATTTATTTCGATTTCACAAAACGATACAATAATGTCAAGCGCATAAAAACCGTCACATGTCAGTAATAAAAAATAAAAATAAAAATACCAGTAGCACCAAACGTACGTTCTAATTCTCTCCCTTCGAGAACGTTTTAACAAATTAATTAATTTGTAACTTTTTACATTTTAAATTTTTTACAATTAAATTCAGAAAGAATTAATTAGAAAAAGTCTCGATTAAATTAGTCGATTATATATTTCTACCGATCTGTTAAGATAAAAAAAAAAAAAAACAAACAAACTACGGGTCTTACATCGCTAGAGGTCTTCCTCATTGGCGGTTTTCTCGACGGCATTGTGTCGTCTTCTTTCGACGAGCCGTTGAAGTCGATCACAAAGGCGCTGGATTTCTTTGTCGCGGATTCGTGCGGCGAATCGTTCGCGACTCCATCGGCTGCGTCGAATGTTCCGGTCCTTTTACCTCCCGTCAAATCCGTTCCTTTCGCGGTAACTGACTTTCTCGAAGGCTTCGCGTCTTGATTCTTCAATTCTGTGGACGCGCGCTGACAAACGTGATAGAATAAATTATTTATTTATTTATTTGCGGAAAAAATTCCACAAAGAAAAATAAGAAAAAGGTGACAGATTAAATTTATTCGATAAGAGAAAATCTCTCTAAATAAATAAATGGAAGGAAAAAGCATCGTGAATAAATCCATTTTTCGATAGTGGAAAGGTTTATGATATACATGTGACGATTTCGATTTGGTACTTACTCGGGACGGGATATCAGGACTTTTCGAGAGAGACGAAGAAGCACTTCCTCTTATTGCCCGCGTGTTCGTCTCGTGCTTCCTCGCGGCCGGATCGGGACTCGGGCTCTTCGTAATCCTGGATATGCAGGACTTAGCTTTAATGGATCTCGCGCGATCACCCACGAGAGATGCATTTTGCGCCGCGCGAATCGATCCTTCCGCGTCGCCATCTCGCCAGACCGAACACCGGTTTGCAATTGCCGACCTCGACTCTTTCGTAACAGTAGTAGTCGTTCGTGCACTTTGTTCGTTATCGATCGACTTTCGAATATCCTCGATTGATCGCAGCGGTTTTACGGAAACAGTTGACGTTTCTTCTTCCGATTCTCTCGTCGCGATCTTGCAAGACCCGAAACCCGCATCGTCTTTGCGCGATTTACGGTTTACGGAGATGTAATTTGCTTTTTTGCGCGTTTTCGCGTCACTCGATTCTTTTCGAGTTCCCTTCTTTAAATCGGATGCGAATAGTTGCCGTTTGCATGTAAATCGAGTTTGCGTCGGCGTCCGCTTGTTCTCGATCGAATTTCCGAGTTTCGCCAGTTTCCTAGACGGGGATATTTGCTTTCCCAAAATCTTCAGATCTCTCTTACGCGCCGCGGTCCTCATTTCGCGATCTTCGACGGATTTCGAAGATGATCTCGCGGTCGAGTTTGAAATCTTATTACTCGTCATCTCGCGAAGGAAGATTATCGTTGATGCGCTCGATTCCCCGACGCGAGGTTTCGCATCCATCATTCGCAAGGAAATCGCCGACGACGTTCGGTCGCTCGGAAATTCAGATTCCGCGCCTATGGAGTCGAATCGTCTCAATGCCGATTCCACGGAGTCCATTCTCCCCAAATCGTGTTCACATTTGTCTTCTCGTCGCGTTAGCGCTTTCTGCGCCTGTCGCCCAGCGTCTGTCGATTTTTCGATCGCGCCCGTTTCTTTATCAGACAATCTCGTTGTCGATTCTCTCGCGATCGGCGACAAACATTTTGAATATCGATCTGCCTTCGGTGTAATTTTCCGAGACGAGCCTCTCGGTACATTAACGCCGCGAGAAATTTCCGTTTTTTTCGAGACTTGTAACGAGACTCGAGATTTTACATCGTGTTGCCTACCGCATTCTATTTTCGGAGAAATCGTATCCCTCGATTTCATTGGCGTCCGGATCGGTTTTCGAGAGGAGCCGCCTCTATCTGGGATCTGACCGAAAGAACGATTATCTTTACCGCCTTTGATCTTTCCGCTTAAAGCGCTTTCGACTATCGTTTGATACTTAACATTGATCTGATCGTTAACCTCATTTGACGCTACAATTTTATTAGCGTCTTCTCCTCGAGCGTGTTCGTTCTTTGTCAACGAGGTTTTGTCTTTTAGGGTGTCCCGCGTCAATTGCGCGGACCGCAAGCTTCGCGGTTGATCGAATCGCATTTCCTCGTGACGAGTGACACGCTGGGAACTTCCGGTCGAGAAACCGGAAGCGGTACTTTTTTTATCATTTCGATTTCTTCGGTGATCTTTAGCACCGGAGAAACCTCCCTTGGACTTGAAGACATCCGACTCCAAGATGGACGTTCTCTGTTTGTGCGTTTTGCGCACAACGGGATACGTGATCCAAGGTTTCGATTTCGTTCTGTCGCCGATCGACTTCGTGTACGTTCTGTTATTCTGCCGTTTCGGAGTTGTTGTCGCTCTTCGTAACTTGTCGCTCTCGATACGATGGTCGGTCATGGTGATCTCCTGAATCTCCATGTCGACTTCGATCGGAGTGACGCTCTTGCGAGGCGATTCCGGCGTGAATCTCGTCTTACTTTCGGCGGGAATCGGCGATCTCGCTTTTCGGGAAAGCGACCAAGTATCGAGTCCGCTCTTCGATTTATTATTTCTCGAGGCGTTTACATTTTTGATATCGCGTTTCGTGAGCGATCGACGAGCGTCGCGTCGTTCACCGTCGCACTGCGATCTTATAAATTTCCGAACGAGCCCCGCCGATTGCAAAATGTTATCGAATTCCAAGCTGTACTTCAGGCTCGCGATCGAACTAGTCGACGCGGAAGTTTCCGAAATCTTGGACGATCTGCGCGTCTGTGTAGTAGCAGCAGCGTCGGGAATTTCGTTTCCCTTCGCGATAGTTTTTACTTCGTAACGATGATCTCGGGCAGAATTCACTTTCTTGTTACTCGATGAAGATTGCTCGTAAAAGGAATGTGGAGAAGCGTAGTTGCGTTGTTTTAATATGCTTCGCGTTGGACTCGATCTCGGCTCGATCAGCATTGTTGTAGCGGATTTTTCGGATTCCTTGCAGAAGAACTGCGGACTCGTACCTCGTGCGATTCCGGACAGTTCGTCGTATTCTCGACGATACGACGAATTCGGCAATTTTGCCGATCGTCGCTCGTTGAATTTCTCGCCCGGACTTGTACTTCGCTTTGGTGCTCGGTCGTGCGATTTAAATTCGCTAACTTTGCGATCGATGCTCATAGTCGTGGCGGATCGTTCGGATTCTTTGCAATAAAATTGCGGAGCGGTGTTTCGTCTTTCCGCGTGCGACGTCGATTTCGGTCCGGTCGCTTCTCGAGCCGCATTGAGAGTCGTCGTCTCGTAACGTTTGGATTCTCGAAAAGGATAAACGGGACTCGAGCTGCTTTGCCTCGATGATGAGATTCTGTCCGACACCGGTGAGTCGGACCCGCCGATCGTTTCAGATCGTCGTTGTTCAGATTCGTGGAGAAAAAACGACGGGCGTTGTGTTGTTTGCCAATAAATAAACGACGATCTCGACGAATCGGACTTGGGCTCGATGCTCATAGTTGTAGCGGACTTTTCGGATTCTTTGCGAAAGAATCGCGGACTCGCGTCGAGCTTCACAAATATTTTTCCATCCCGCGGTGATTTGAAATCATTACTTCCGGGATGATAAGTCCACGAAGTGGATTCCGGTTTTGCGAAGCTTCTCCGGCCTCCCGAGAAACTTCGCGGACTATCCCGTCGGTCGAGTATCTCGACATCCGGGTTATTCTTCTTTCTTTTCTTATATACATCGTCGGCTACGCGGGATTTGACAGACTCGGATGGGAGAGGAGTTTTTCTATTCCCGAGAGTTCTCTGATTGAGCTCTGTAAACCGAGCACTTCCTGCGCCGCCGTTCGGGAAAATTCCGGCGATCCTTCTGCGAGAACGCACACACAGTCGAGAAAAAAAATGTAGACATACAGCGATTTTCCATTAAAAAAAAAAATAAATAAATAAAAAAATTGCGCGCTTTTTCTCACAGCGATCGATCTTACTTCGGAGCTGTCACTGCCCAAAAGCTGATTAGCGAATCGACGTTGCGCTTTAGTTACTTATTTCGTTTTTTTTCTGGTTCTCGCAACCCGGTGTTAAATCTGCCTCGCGTAAATTGCGGTTAAATAGAGGCACGTAGACAATTAAGCTTTGCGCGTCCTCGGATTCGAGAGCGAATGAAATTCTCGGCTCGTTTGCGAATTTGCGACATTAATCGAATTAATTATGCTCTTTTTTTTTTTTATTTTAATGCTCGTTTGCTCGATATTCCCAATGATTCTGCACGTGAACGTTACTCACCTTGCGTGTCATTTTTAATATTCGCTCTTAGCTTACGGCGAGATGAGGCGAGAGGGTTAGACATGTATTAGAACGGAGACACACATAATCGCAGAGGGAAATTATTCTCTTTCGTCTTTCTTCTTCCCGATTTATTCCTGGGCGCGTTATTGTTATAGCGGATGTATATTTGTAACAGTCGAGGAGATAGCAATTGCAACCATGTGGCGTGTGGAATGAATTAAGTCTGGCAAGCGGCGAATTGTTAGCGATTTACGTTGAAGTGTAATCGAGAGATTTGCAATTATTTACAACTACATGAACAATATAAAAGGTACAGCTGTAATAATTATAATTAACGGTGTTCTATAAAAGTTGAAGGATTCTTGTTAAAAAATTTAAATATCGTCTTCTAATTTTATCTATCTAATAATTTAATTATCGTCTTCTAATTCTATCGTTTAATAATTTAAATATCGTGAAGAACACGTGTTTTATCGAACATTTATAAATTAAAATCTACGAAAACTCACCCAGAATTCGATCTTGCCGGGACTATTTGCTCCGATCGCTTCTTTATCACAGTGCTCGTTGGGTTCGATTGTTTCGGCATGTTGCTTCTCTTCGCGTTCGCGTTTTTGAATCGTTCGAGTCGCGCCTCCGCCTGGGACAACTTCTTCGTGACGTTTCTCTTCGGCAATTTCTCGGGCACGTCCACCATGAGGTAATCCGGGAATTCCTCGCTCTCCAAATCGTTCTTCACGCGATTCTTTAGAGTCTCGTCGAATCCCATCAGATGGATCTTGGCCATCATGCGGTTTCTGTCTATCGTGTCGTGATCCAATACTTCCTCTTGCTAATCGATTATCGATATAATCAATGTAGAGGGAGGAGAGAATCACGAAAATATATTTTTTTATTACACACGTTCGACAGTAATTAAATTTTTTGCCTCAAAGAAATGTTCGGTCTTAGATTTTTTTTAATAGTTTTACTAATTAAAAAATAATATTTTCTAAGTTAAAATTATAAATACAACCAACCTCATTGTCATCGTGACGATAGTGTCCGTTCGCGAACGTGGCTACGCGATTCTCGACGTCGAATTCGTTCACGTCATCATGACGACGTGCGGACGGCCCGAATGACTCGCGAGCGATTTCTTCGTGATACGTAACGACAGGTTTACCGCCGTTGACGTTACTGTTGACGTTCGCGCGCGCCACGCGTCTCACGCTGACGGATTGTCGATTCACCGTTGTCGAATTACCATTTCTCTGCGTTGTCACGTTGCCGTTCGTTTGCCTTCGCAGTCTGTTCTCGAGCGGTTCGAGCGGGTAACTTCTGTCGATCCCTTTCACGGTGGTTTGCCGTCTCTCGTCGAACATTTGCCTCACCTTGCAAATAATTAATCACACATCGTCGAAAGTTGAAAACGGAAAATCACGACAGACATCGAGAAACTCGAGACTTGTCTCTCAAGTAAATTTCACAGAGACAAAATTACGGAATTACGCAAAAAAATTCTCAAAAAAATAGTTTAATTCTCTAGATCACTGTCTGGCAAATTTCTTTCTGTCTGAAAGAAAGAGAAAGAGAAAAAGAAATTGCCAACAAAATACGGCGCGTCGGTTTAATACATAAATCGCGCCCGATCTCGGTCAGACGTACGTAAATAAGACGACACAAAGTCACCGGCATTAGTTTCCGTTTTATATGAAAACCACTCACCTTGCCGCCTTGCGAGGTCGAGGTCGTGTGGGTGGTCGTTGTGGTTCTAACCGTGGAACCCTGATTAGAGCCGTTGGAACCCGCGCTACCCTTTTGCACCACCTGATAGGCTCTCTGCTGCTGCTGGTCGTACAGCTGCAGCAGTTTCTGCTCCTTCTCCTGCAGCTGCTTCTGCTGGAAGCGGGCCTGTGTCGTCGAATAATTCGCTTTGAATTTCAGCATGTTGCGCCGCATGGAAATGCGGACCGACATGGCGCGGTTAGAACGTCGGCTCGCATGCGAGTTGTTGCATGGCGTGTATCGCGCGAGTCTCTACTCTCCCGCGCGGAGGGTTATAAGCAACGACGATGCATATAGTCGGAGCACCACACACGGAGCACACTGTGCCTGATCGATTCTCTTCTAACCTACATGCGAAGGGGTTAGTAAACTCGTTATTATGCTAAAGCGGATCGCTCGTCTCTGAGCTACCTCCAGCGCGAAGGTTTGCAGCGGTCTATGCGTCGCGCCTCGTGACGGTACCTTTAATTAGCGATCGATTGCGATTATTGGTCTCGCGTGCGTAAAAAAAAAATCGAAAAAAATGCGGAATTTTAATTAGATTCGCGCAACCCTCTTCAAGTTCCGACTCATCTGCGCGATGGTTTCGTTTCAATAACGATAATTTACACAAAGATTGATTAGCTTCCTAATTGCATATCCCTTCGATGATTGCATCGGCAATCAAGTGCGCCGCTAATTGATCTATTCCTAATGGACCCGCCATATTGGACACTGCACTTCCTCCGTGCGGCGCAACGATTATGAGCGTAAACTCGTGATTCCGGTCGGGAAAGTAATCGGCAATTCCAATCCTCATCAGTTATTTTAATGATCGTAAATGTCGTCGTGAAATATTAAAAAAAAAAAAAAAAAAAAAAAAAAAAATTAGAGTCACACGTAGAACACACGCACGTACGAACTTCTCGAGATTCGAAAAGCTGACGACTCTGACACACATGACCGTATATAGAGAAAGCAACATTCCCGTTTCTCTCCCGCGTCGCCGTCATCGTCGTTTCGCGGTTTCTCCTTTTTCGTTTCGAGATATAGAGGTATATAAGTCGATACCGCGCAACGTGCCTTGCGAAACGCTGACCCGCTTTAACGATACAATTACCTACTCTTGCGCCGTTATCCTTGCCATGATTCAACGAAACCGATGTAACTCGAAATACATTATTTAACGGGAATCGCGCGTTCTTTCTTTCCGAAAAGTATGTACCATGTTTTCCAAATTGACGTAGTCGCGTCCTTGCGCCGCCCTCGATGTCTTCATGGACACTTCTCGAGGACCCAGATGCTGAGACCGGATATGCATCTCTACGAGTTTCTCAATCACTTTCTTGTTTGAACAATGTCGATTCTGCGTTTGCCCTCGGGACGGAAATTCTCTCGCAAATCTTCTCGCTTCGGAGATGTCGAGACGCGCATTTGAGGCGGTGCTTACGAAGCACCGACATATTTAGTCTTGTTAGGGAAGATCACGAGGAAAATCCTCGCAATTTTTTGGATTCACAATTTTTTTTAGATTCACACGTTTACGTGACTTTATTATTTATCGCTCGAACGTGTATCTTGTGTTGAAAAAACGTGAAAAAGAAAGTCTGAAAACTGGTGAACGGAACACCGGCGTATGTGTCGTCGAGTTTCTTAAAAAGAAAGAGCGTGTGAAGGAACTTCGTTAAAAAGCGGTAGTTACACGAACTTGTACGACGACAGAAGGTAAAGGTCGTGACGCAATATGTCAAGTTCAGTCTTTTCTCTCCTCGAACTTTTTGCGAAAACACTCGCGTTCAACAGGCAAGTTTAACTGTTTTTCTGTTTGTTCACAAGATCGTATTAAGTTTTTCCTATCACACAGTTTTTTCGTCAAAATCGCCCGGGTATATACACGTACAAATATCCTATCGATATTATCTTCGAGTTCGTTCCTTTAAATAACTTTCCTGTTACTCCTGTATTATCATGCTCCTCATTTAATAAACGTTCGTTTCGTTAGATATTCTTGCAAATAACGCGCGGCGAATGCACCTGCGTCGCGGGCACAATTCAGATATAAATTCGTGATTTGTTACGATAGAAGTTTAATAATCCTCTCGAAGATTTATCTAAATTGGCCCCGTAATGGCGTAAAAAGTTTTGTTCTCACACAAAAAGTTATATTTATATAGAGAAAAATTGCAAAAAATTAACAATGAAGAGCACAAACAAGAGTTTTATAAGATATTTTTGGAAGATGTCAGTTTTATGTAGTTTTCTTTAAAGTGAATAACGTTGTGGAATTAGTGCCAATTTAAGTTTTCCGATTTACCAAGTTTCGACAGTTCTGTCAGCGATTCTGTCATGCGACATAGAGAACAAACTTGAAAAAGTCTGCGCACAGTTGCCAGACATACATAAATTATGGAGAAGTGTCAGAAAGAATAATTTTCATAAGATCGCGATAAAACAGAACGAATAAAAGTGCAGTAAAACGTACGATGTTTTGGAAACGTTTTCAATATTTTTCACGGACTTTTAGAACAAAAAAGTAATGCTTATAAATTTAAAAGATAAAGAAAATATTGCTTCGATATTATGTCGCATCCGGTGTCAAATTCCAATTTGATGCTCATATATCATGCGATCAAATTTCGCGAAACAGGACAAAACTATCCAATGTCAATATGCAGCGCGAATATACATGTCCTCTGTGATGATACAATTAAACATTTTCACGAGCGATCACGTGGTTAATCGCCAAGTGATTAATTTCGAGCGTTATGGAATACGATTAGTCGGGTTGGATGATTTAGCAATCGGCTAAACGCGCACGTTACAACGTTGATGGAACTGCGGCCACTACGAGTGTTACCATCACAACTGTGTTGTTACCAACTACCACTGTGCTGACATCGGGATTAACGCGCATGTCCGTCTTGTTTCTCTATCCTTACTGATGACAAATAACTGCGGGCGAGGTAATCGAAAAAAAAGGAAGTTTCAAGTGTCGATTTTTATCGATTCGCGACGCGTTTCTCCCACGTTTCTGTGGCGAGCGACGCGGCAGAATCGGGACAGCAGCTAAAGAATTTTAAAGACAAACTTTCACTCTAATTTGTGATTTTGTTTAAGTAAACAATCAATATGTTTCTCTGTAGAACACGCGGGGGATTTGTAATTTGTCCGCGCGAAGAACTCGAGATGTTCCGCCGATATTTACCTGGAAATTTCGCCGACGCAAAGTTCAAGGTTGGAATGAGTAATGGAGTAATTTCAGGAATTGATATAAACGAGTCGTATGTTTGGCAGCTGGTTTATCAAGATTTATTACTTCCTTGTCGCTTTTCATAGACTCTCCGCCACCCATTTCCTCCGTTCCCGCTGCCGTCGGTTCGCCGACGCGGAAAATTGGCCGTTTCGACGAGTTAATGTCAATTTGTGTCGATAAAGTGAACTTTATCGCGACTGCATCTCTCGCGGTTGTTCGTGGAAAAATTGACTAATTTATCACGCGAAGAGTGCGTCTGAGTGCGACATGGAGTGTTTAATTTCGCGCGGCATAAAAATTTGCGTCGCTCTCTAACGGCAAGTATATTTCGGAGCGCTTGAATAGTGCATGTATCGAATCTCGCTTCGAGTTTTTAATACTTTTTGCGGCGAAAGAATTTTCCGAGAAAAATCGTTGCGCTTCTCGGAAAACAGTCCGCTCGCGTGTCGTCTGCGAAGTTCACAATATATTTCTGCATCCTGCATTATACCGGCGAATAAAAAAGAAAGAAAAAAAAGGAATCACACTTCCCTCGTTTCATTTTTTGATTTTCTCGCTGGAAATCGCGTTTTCCGCGTAAAATTATATTTTTATTCGCGAAAATGTCACGGAAATGAGATATTTTCGCAGAAACGCGAACGTAGAAATGCTTCTGTCAACTGATTTCTGTGTGCTCGATTATTCCTTGTGTTTGTCCGCTCTTTCAGAGAACACACATTCGGTATTTGAAAATAATCTATTTATATATGTTCGCGCGAGTGCACACACATACACATTTCAAAGCCACATATAATCCGCGATATATTGATCCTGCGGAATTGTCCGTTTGACGTGCATTCGGACACGAGGCTACGGATACAAAATTCATTGTTGGAGCGAGAAGGGAAAAGAGAAAGAGAGAACCGTGAAAAACGTCGGACGCAGATTGTGATACTTACTTCTTGTGCGCGATTACGGCGCTCGGCAGACCGAGAACCAATCATTTCGCACGACCGACAACCGAGGAAACCTTGAACTTTGCATTTCGTTTCAAGACGAATCGAACTCTCGCGTGCGACCGTGCGAACTTTTTACACGCACGTACCTTGTATGACGTAAAATGTAAATTCTTTGAAATTAATTAATTATCTTTCGTTTGAAATTCGTTGAAATTAAGTAATTATCTTTCAAAATTTAGTATTTTCTATGCACTGAGAAAAAAAAGTTGTTGAAGTAACAAAATCGTGTTTGATTCAATTATATGCGGCGGTCACGGGCTGTCAATAAAATATTGATCAATGTAAGAAGATATTATGTTTCAATAGATATGATAATTAGTTTATATCAAAAGAAAATTTAGTTGTTTTATCAAAACTATAATTCG
>QVOB01024930.1:0-12712 GCA_014839585.1 Pseudomyrmex concolor
GTGACGTTTGAAGATTGGTACTTTCTAAAAATCATATGGATTTGTTATTAATGGCGTCATCTATATGTCAGGCCCGGGACTTATTGAGTAATACGTTAAATGTCCTCGAACAACGACCAAATTATATCTTGGTCATATAACATATACATATATAACCGAATTAGATTACCATATAAATATACGTGAAATAAGTCCTTTTAAAAGTTATTATAAATTTTATTTTTAATTATATTTTTAAAAATATAATTTTATTTTTAAAGATGTGAAAGAAAGCAGAAAAATGGTTTTGTGAATAAAAGATTCATGCGTGTGAGAGGTATGATAATTTTATCAATATACATATACGTATATACACACAAATAGAGGATAAATTAATGTTTCTCATTATTCACACACATAAAATAATCTTTTAAGTTTCCGAGTGCTTTACTGCGGTGGGAAATCTTATTCTTTTCGTCTTTCGGCAATTCCGCATAAGTTTTGTCGTAACCCACGGGCTGAAAACAAGGATCCCAACCGAAGTCTCTGGGTCCCCGTGGACTCACGATAGTGCCCTGAGTTCGACCTTGGAATAGAAGAACCTCGTCGTTATTTTCGTCGGAACAATAAGCAAATGTGCAAACTGCTTCCGCCGATTTGTCGTCCCATCCATCGAGCATTCTATGAAGACCTTCCGGGCCCAATTTTTCGAGAAACCACTTAATGTACGGTCCTGGAAGACCGCCTAATGCATTGAAACAAAGACACGTGTCTTCAATGATTACCGGACCCCTCACTAACTTTGCTGCTGCTCGACACTTGTCCCGACAAATATCATCTATCTCTCCTTGATATTCGGGCAGATCGATCTTATTACTCGTTATCTGCCGAGGAAAGTTCTTGCCCAGAATAGCGATAAATTCCTCCAGTTTTTTTGCATTACCTGTCACAAATACTATGGGTTTCGACATCCTGCAACAAGAGACAAAATTATCAAACATACATTATACATAGAATGGTTAAAAAAAAAATGTTAATACATATATATGGAGAATTTTTTGTACATATATAATAAAATTTGTCTCAGAGTTCAAGAGATCTGGAGAAGATTTTGAAAATTATGACTGACAATGATGATGAACAAGATGAACAAATGAGATTCTTTAAAGACAAAATATATTTGTTAATAATATATTTTGTGTTATTAAATGTTTCTCTAAGACACTATATATATAAGCGTTAACATTGTTTTAAAACATTATATCAGATAAAAAAAAAATTTTTTTCTTTTCCGGCAAATGCATTACTACGTCATTGGAAAATCCGTTTTTCCGATCAGTGACTTTTTTCTTATCCAAAGCTGTAGAGTAATAGTTAATAAAGGCTGAGCACGCAATTTCTTAAAATGATGCAAGTGCTAAAGCCAGAAAGAATTGGACGCTGTTTCCAGACCTCTCATATAAAAACGCTATTTTTCTCGTCTCTCGGCGAATCAGGGATGATGAGCGGGAATGCTTTCTTGCCAATAATTACAACCGGACCTCTTTTCATAAAGAATACTTTGTGACGATACAGACAATTATATAAAAGTATCTTATCAACGTTTGTAAAAAAATTGCAATGATAGGTGATTTTTTGTATTTTTGTCGTATATCTCATTTAAATTGCGGCTTTTTACATTTTTTAAGTTGGCAGCATTATTTGGCCTGACGTTTGTAGTCACGTTGACGTATTGTACATATACACATATAGTGTGATGAGATACTTTTACATTTTAATGTAAGCGCACACAGTGTGATCTCAAGCAGTAAATTATTTTTATTATAAATTTTTATTTTACAATTTTGATGTATGACAAAAATATACATTACCTTCTTAATGAGAATATCGAGATACGTTTACTTTACAACTCGTTCCCTAACCAACAAGCTGAAGTGGTAAATAATACTAATAACGTTGACCTTTTAATAATGCTTGCCAACTTCGAAGACATTACAAAAGAAATTCCATTTATGAATCAAATGCAAAACTAGTTGTATAAATGAATACAGAAAACAATTATATGTATAATATAATACGTAGTTTTTATATACAAAATTATTTTACCTTATATTATCTTGTCTTTTACAAGAATATAGAGAGGATTTATTTTTTTTCTTCGGTCGATGCACAGCGCTTCAGCGAAATTGATGCGGCACAGCACGCCATTCTCGTTATTTCTTGAAATCAGTGGCGCTTTGATGAGCGGTTGGTTTGTACGGTTGATCCGTTGATGGTGTAGCGTTTCGAGTTCGTCCAAAAATGCCGAGTCAAGAGGTTGTGACAACAAAAGTTGTGGTCCATCCGCTAGTGCTGTTAAGCGTGGTGGATCACTTTAATCGTATGGGAAAAATCGGAAACCAGAAGAGAGTAGTCGGTGTACTTTTGGGCAGCTGGAGGACTAAGGGAATCTTGGATGTATCAAACAGTTTTGCAGGTTAGAGTCAACTCTCACAATAGACTACAGTATTTTTCTGAATGTTGATGTTTCGTTGTAACGTAATACTTTTTCTGTGTATACGAACGTAAAACAAATTACTTGTAAGTGCTTTTTCATTATTTTAAGATCTGCAATATTAAAAAATAAACATTCATGTTTCAGTACCTTTCGATGAAGATGATAAGGACAAAAGTGTGTGGTTTCTTGATCATGATTATCTTGAAAACATGTACGGGATGTTCAAGAAAGTCAATGGTAAACATTTATAATTAATTTTATATAAATATCATTAAAAAGTTCAAGAGTTTTGATTGCAAGATATGCTCATTTCCAGCTCGTGAGAAGGTAGTTGGCTGGTACCACACTGGACCTAAGTTGCATCAAAATGATGTTGCTATCAACGAGCTAATTAGAAGATACTGTCCTAATTCAGTTTTAGTGATTATTGATGCAAAACCAAAGGATCTAGGACTTCCTACAGAAGCATATCAAGCAGTTGAAGAAGTGCATGATGTATGTGTGTGTATATAATATAGTACCAACATACTATTTGAAACAATATTTAAGAAACTTAAAGATATAAAAATGTAATCCACAGGATGGATCACCAACTTCCAAAACTTTTGAGCATATTCCAAGTGAAATTGGAGCTGAAGAGGCGGAGGAAGTTGGAGTAGAACATTTATTAAGAGATATCAAGGACACAACAGTTGGTACACTCAGCCAAAGAATCACAAACCAACTACTTGGCTTGAAAGGTCTTCACGAACAAATTCGAGAAATTAGAGATTATCTATTACAGGTATGTACTTTTATTTTTTAAAGTAAAATTTATAGCTAGGTTATTTTAATGTTTTACTTAAATAAAACAAATTGTTTTACAGGTTGGCAGTGGAAAATTACCTATAAATCATCAAATTGTTTATCAACTTCAAGATATCTTCAACTTATTACCAGACATGACTCAAAGTAGTTTCGTAGATTCTCTATATATAAAAACAAATGATCAGATGCTGGTAGTATATCTAGCAGCTCTGGTTAGGTCTATAGTGGCCTTACACAACTTAATCGGCAACAAATTAACCAACCGTGATGCCGAGAAAAAAGAAACCGATGGAAAAAAAGATACAAAAAAAGAGGAGAAGAAGGAGGAAGAAAAAAAGGGAGATGAAAAGGCAAAAAATAAGAGTCAAAGTCACTTTTGAGTCTGCTCATACACAGTTGCGAAATTGAAACTGTTAAAGTTGAGGACAATTACTGACTTGGTGTGTAATAGTCAAGCGTAATCACAATTTGTACAGAATTACACTGCGCATCTATAAATAATGACAGTTTAAAAATGTAATACGAGTAAATTGGTTCCCGAATTAATTCTGGCATAATTCTGAATTTTTTAAATATTAGGCACAAAATATATAAGACACAAGAATTATAATTCAACATTTTTCGTATTTTGAATGACTGTATGATAAATGGTATAGTCAATATATCGAAAAATTTAGGGTTACGACAATTTTTAGATTATTATTGTAACCATTATACAATACTCTTTCAAAGTTTTTATAAATAACAATGAAAAATTAATTATTAAACTACTTCGTGAAGAATAAGACACAAGTTTTTTGGCATTTTTAAATTTATTGATTCTTCGCATGATCAACTAATAAAAATTTATATAATACTATTGAAGTGTCAAAGAGATAGTTTCCAAATTTATTTCAAGTATAATAGAAATTTCTGTTAATAAATACGCATTATACGCAATTATATATATCGCGTAATATATTTTTTAAGAAATATAAAACTTATTTAAAAAAGAGAAAATATTATATATGTTATTAATAAAACTATTATTTGCGTATACTGCTTTATTAATTTATTATATGTGTATCAATATACAAATATTTATACTTTTTCCTGCAAGAAAATATAAAAAAAAAACGCAAATACACGCACGCATGAGTTTTGTACAATATACTAGAAGTTTTCCAATGAAATATATAGTGCAACTGTATACATCGTTTACGTCATATCTGTACATATGTATGCAAAAAAGTACGCGACAAGTCACTCATTACATAAAAAAAAATCTTAAACATCTTGTGAGATTCAACGATATACAAAAACATGTGTGTCTTCAAAACAAACTCTCTAAAGGTTTTTGACAGGTTTTCAATTTTTCATATAAAAATGCTGAAAGCAAGCAAGAACAACCATCGATACTCGTAGATCCTCGCAGCTCTGCTATAAGCTATGCCTATGTACGGTTCTAAATTCGTATCGTTGTAGTGTTGGAAGTACCAATTGTACGGATTGTCGTCTGTTTTTACTTTGGCCTCTTCGTCGATGACAAACGCCTCGTTCTGGCTCTCGAGTGTTGTCTCGTCGACGATCTCGGCAGCGATCGACTTCTGTTTCTGTTTCAATTGCTCGCGTTCGGCGTTGTGACTAAGATGCGGCGAAGCTACTTTGGTTATCGTAGATCTACCAAGCGGACGTATATTTACAGGACTCGAGGAAATTTGTCCTCCCGGAACCAGCAACGCAGACAATTCGGACGCATTCGTTCCTCGAGAAATATGAGAGATTACGGTGGTTGTGGTTTCTTTGGGAAATGAAACCGATGTGGAAGATATCGAGGACGTTGAGAAATGCGAAAAAGGCGCGCTTGTTTGCGTCACTTGCGGATTATCTGTAATCAAGTTTCATGTTGCGTTTGCACGATATATCTACGTGTTAGTTTTTGTCAAATATATTATTGATCAGAAAAAAACTCACCCCGTTCAACGTAAGAGTCAGTGGTGCCTCTGGTTGAATCTTTTTCGTATTCAGCTATTTCCAAGTCCCAGTTTTTAGTACTGCTTTCTTTCGATGCAGCTGTTGCAGTTTCCTTGATAATTGCAATTGTTTTTCTCATTTCCGTTTTCGGTGTAGTCCAGATTATCCTACTAGCGACTTCCATCTGTGGTTTCTCTATGAATTTGGTGTTTTCCGCATGCACTTCTAAACTCTCGCCGTTATAAATCTCGGTGGACACCGACGTTTCGTGAGCTTCTTGTGACGACTCCTCCACAATTATCGGCTCACTGACGGTTTTTGTCACTCTGGACATGTTGAAGCTAAACGAACAGATAAGACACAAACAATTATTGCAAAAAGCGATGTCTCACAATATTGAACGCAAAGCAACTAAAAATTTAATTTCTTCTTAACAAGAGCAAAAAAAAAAAAAAAAAAATTAGAAAAAAGAAACATTTATATAAAAATGAAAGTTAAAGTACTGTTACTTACCTGGTTCTACTGTTGTTGGGCAAAATCTTACGAGATTCGAAAGTGCTCGAAGCAGCCGGTCGATCCAATGTCGATGCCGTGGATAATTCCTCTTTTTCCCGGGAGCCGGTTCGAGGTTTTCCGGTTCTGGAGATCACTTTTTCCACTTTAATTACAGTGCTGTTTCCGTTCTTTCTCATGCGTTCTTGATGCAGCAATGTGCTACTCGCGTTTAACAATCTCGTTACGTTCTCTTGTTTCGCGTTTTTCTCGTACATCAATCTAGGATCAGCGATCGGTACGAATCCACCGCTTTGGGCACGAGGTAACGGCACGAATCCACCTCTGTGAATTTCCGGTTCCGTGGGCGGAAAAGACCTGTAACGTCCTGGTCTATCAGACGACGACGACTCCTTTCTTTCTGCTTTTCTACCCGAATGATTCCACAGATTGAAGTTCAAATTCGGAAGAGGAAGGCCAAAGAAGGTGAAGCCGGAGCTACTGGGCGACGGCGGTTTTAGAGGATTCTTTTTCACCAGTGACGTGCCGTTCTTCTGAATCTGTTGCTTTTGCGGCGACGGTTGAGTGATCTTCACGATCTGAGTCGGCACGCTGATGGTAGACACTTCGCCGAACAGCGATGTAGGCAAGCTCGTGTCGCTTCCGTTGTCCTGATAATCCACGTATTCGTACACGTAGTCGGAATCCTGCGAAACGGAAGGTCTCTGCGTCGAGGAGTCCTTCAAGTTCATCCAGAGCGGCACCGTTTCTGTAACTCCGTGTGCTGACAAATTTAAATGTAATTTGATAAGACAATAATTTTGCAAAAGCGTTTAAATTATATAATTGTTGTAATTAATGACTTAATTATATTATTAATTATATCAGGTGATTCGAGCGTAATTAAAATTTCAAGGCTACATTGGCAAGTTTTTACCGGATGAAGAAACCGAAGGCGCGGCAACGTGGACCATCTCAGCCTCGCATTCCGGATGAACCGGCTCGACGTATCTCTCACGCTGACAATCCTGTCGCGATAATCTGAGTTCCTTGAAAAGAGAGCCGTCAGCACATCTAGGACCTTCCGAGGATGCCTGCTGCAGCCAACCTCGTAGCCAGAGCATGCCGCAAGAACAGGACAATGGATTTCCTTTCTCGGAATAAGCGAGAGAATATCAGTACAAAGTTATTAGAATATTGGAAAACAGAAAGAAAAAGAGAGAGAGAGGGATAATTAAAAAAATTTTAACACAATCAACATATTTAACACAATCAATTTTATCAATTACTACCGTCGATATCCAAGACAGCTATATTCGATCTCAGTCTTTTGAAAGCGTCTTCGGAAACCGCGGTCATCCGATTGCTCCGCAGACTCAACACTCGTAATCTAGGCATATCGTCGAAAGGCGAACCGTGCACGGCGCAAATCCGATTGTTGTCCATCTGCAAGAAAGGAAAACGGCTACAAAGCGGCTCGGCTATCTTCCTAATTAACGATGCAGGTATACGAATAATTGCTCCGCCAGCAGAACGGCCCGTCTCGCACCATGGTTCACGCCGGGAGTTTCACTCTCGACGAGAAAGTACTATTCTTTTTTCATGTAACGAAATCTCTCTTCTTCTCGTGTTCTTTGCTCGATTTTATTTTCAAACTTTATTTTACGCAATAAAAGAGAGCAATTTTTTTTAAACAAACTATTGCAGTTATCTCATAATGCGAAAGATTTAAATATTTTAACACTAAAACTATTGATTTAAATATTGGTTTTGTTCAATTACGATTTTTATTTTAAATAAATTAAACATAAAAGCACATTCACTGTCCTTTTCAAATTGACGAATGTGATAAAACTTCAACATCGATAGTGTTAAAAATAAGCGAGATAAGATTTATTTATTTACTTATTTTTTTTATCTGATGAACGACTTTTATATTTTAGTGAAAATATATACCTTTAGTTCCACTAGCCATTCCATAGCAGCCAAACTGTCGCTGGAGACTCTGGATAAACGATTATAACTGAGATCGAGAACTTCCAACGAGCGAAGACTGTCCAGACCGACGTATTCCAGCCCCGGCAGATTATTGTGACTTAGATTGAGGAAGAGCAAATGTGGCACGTTAATGAAGGCATTAGTGGCGATTTCCTGGATTCGATTTTCCTGAAGTTCCGCGCTCTGCAGTAACGGTAGCTCGGTGAAAGCGCCGCTTGGAATAAACTAAAAACAATTTTTATATTTATACCAGTTTAATAACACTTGAAAAACCGACGTTTGTTGTTAGATTACACATCTACGTGTAACTATTACATATACGCAAATTAAAAAAATTTATTTCTGTTTACCTGTAATCGATTTCTGCCAAGTCTGACAGCTTGCAGCTCCGGTAACGCTCTAATCGCGTTTCTTTCGATCACTCTAAGATCGTTGTTTTCAAGATCGATCAGAGATAATTGTGGCAATCCGTCGAACGCGCCTTCTCTTAGCTCCCGTATGCGATTTCGCACCAGCTTGAGTTCCAACAAGGACGACAAACTGCTTAGTGTTTCCGGCGAGAGAATGTTCAGCTTGTTGAAGCTCAAGTCGAGGACCCGAAGAACTGTTAAACCGTGCAGCGATCCGGGTAACTCGGTCAAAGTGTTGTGCGACGCGTATAGTTCACGAAGGTCTCTATAATTAATATTGTCATTTTTATTTTGAGAACAGAATCGTTCAGACAAGTTATTCCTTTCCAAAGAAAAACAAACAAAAGACATATTAAAGAGTCTGCGTCAAAGGATACGATATTTCTTAACGTTTTCTTATATTATAGATTAGTAACAAACATAAGTGAGATTTAAATAAATCATTTGCTATAAATAAATTTTTATTCTGTTCGAAACTGGAAATATATCTCAAAATAAATCGAAAAGTTGTGATAAACATGGGTTCAATAAGCTGTTTTCGAGATAGCTGCTTTTAAATATTTTTTTAGTTTTAGTTTTTGTTTTACATTTTTATTTTTATTATAATTTATAGTAAATTAACAAAGACAATGCTTTTTAATTTTCAATATTTAAAATATTTCACTTTAAAATTTATTTTTCTTTTTTTGGTGATCTTATATACAGATTAAATTAAACTATGGCGTAAAAACATGTCAAAAAAAGAACAAAGAAAAAAGTCAATGCAATAAAATTGAATTTTGTGAATGAGATTAAATAAAATTGCGCATAAGTGAATCAAGTTGCCGCCAAATTAGTCGACACGTCACACAACGACGAGAAAGAGATATTAGCGTGCGCACAAAGAACTTTCTAGGTTTAAAAGTGAGGCAATCAAGTAACCATGAGTGAAACTGCTTTTCCACTAGAATATAAAATCGCGAGAGGTAACGAAAGAAAGGAAAAATTCATTGTAAACTACACTCTACATTTTGTGAATTAAAATCAAGATAATGATGAATTGATAACTTTTGAAGTAAAAACAACACTGACAATGAGAGAAAACTAGTAGATATGTACATACTAGTAAATATGCGTACATGCTAGTAGATATATACGCAAACTGTAGATATATTTATTTTAAACGATTGTACCGCACACGGAAAGCTATCGAATTTCTTACCTGGTATTGGCGAAAGTAGCGTGAGGAATTTGAGCAAGATTATTCCTGCTCAAATCAATTCTTTGCAATTGCATGTTTCCCTGAAAGATGTCCGGTCGCAGAACTTCCACTCGATTACCTCGTAGACTTAAATCCATCAAGGATTTCAAAGGACGAAAGCTTCTTCCGTGCAACGTGACCAGTCGATTGTACCTCAGATCCAGTTGCTCCAATCTCGAAAGTCCCTCGAAAACGCCATCGTCCAGAAGTCTCAGGACATTGTAGCCCAGATTCAGTTTCCTCAGATTCGGCAAGTCAGCAAAAGCGCCAGGCAGAATTCTCTCGATCCCGTTAGAACTCAAGTCTAACGAACGCAAGATAGGTAGAGCCAAATCTTGAGAGGATATGCTCGGCAAAGTTACAATACGGTTCTTAGACATGTGAAGATGCTCGATGTTCTTGGGCAGACCGGGAACCACTTCCAACATGCGATTCCAGCTGACGTCGAGTTCGTACAGATTCGTCAAATGTCGAAACGTTATGGGATGAAGAACAGACAGAGCGTTTCCGGAGATGTTGATGTGTTCCAGTGCCAGCGTGCCGTGGAAGGATTCGGGCTCGATCAGCCCAATCTCGTTGCCGCTAAGATCCAATCGTCTGAGATTCGGCAGATGGGCTAACAAACGCGGATCTATGTGACGAAAATAATTCTCCGAAAGGTCCAGGCCCTGGAAGCAACATACAATCGACGATGACTCGATGCTAAAGAAAAGGAACAAATTTTGAACAAAGTATGATCTTTTACCTTTAACGCCGGCAAATTCCAGAAAGGTGCTTCCTGCAGATGCGACAAGGAATTGTTTTTCAGTCTAAGCTCCCTGAGTGCCGGCATCGCCATGAACGTTTCTCTCTGCAGCAACGCCAACCCGTTATGATTCAGATGAAGCCTCTCCAATGTGGAGTGGCCTCTGAGAGCACCGAAGGGTATTTCCTTTAGCTGATTGTAACTAGCGTCTAAGAACTTCAACCTTGGCAGAGCCTCGAGCACTGATCGTATCTCGGTCACGTGACTAAGGTCATTGTTGATCAGCCACATCTCTTCGAGCGAGTTTCCCGCACGCTGCGGAAAGAAATCCGGATGGATGCGATGGATCAAGTTATGATTCAGGTCCACGGATTTGAGCGACGGCAAACTCTGGAAGGCACCGGCGAATATCTCCGTGATGTAATTGCGCGATAGATAAAGACGCGACAAAACCGGTAGCTCGACGAACGAACCCTCGCTCAAACGATTGATGCGATTCTGGTCTAGACGGATGATCGACAGTGACGGAAGATCCATGCACGCGCGACCGACCATACCGGCATCGATTATGACGTTCCCGACCAGTGAGATCTCCTTGAGTTTTGGTAAATTGTTCAAAGCTCGCGGATGAATCCAGTGAATGCCGGAATCGGTGATATTGATCAGCTCCAGTCGAGGCAGACCATGAAGAAATCCGGCTTCCAGTCTGGATAATCTCGGACTACCAAACACATGCAACTGTTCCAAATTGGGAATGTCCCGGAAGTTACGCGGCGCAAGTTCCAGCAAGGCCGGCGAATTGATCTGCAAGTACCGCAGCTTCGGCAAGCCGGAGAACCGCGGCAGTCTCTTCATCACGCGACTCTGTAGCGTCACCGCCTCGAGACCTTGCAGGTTCTCTAGACTGTCCACGGGCAGAGACCGCAGCTCGGGCTCGACGATGAATAGTTCCAGCAGAGAGTCGTGCAGACCTTCCAGCCAGCCGGACGACACCCTCTCGAGCCGATTGTGCCGCAGCATAAGACGCAAAACTCGAAGAGTCGCGAACACTTTGCCAGGCAGACTTGGTAAATTGTTGTTTTCTAAGATAAGTTCGTCCACCGGTCGGTCCACGTAATGGCTCACCGCTTTCAGGCCTTCTAAGACCTTCGGTAACTCACTATGACTACACCTGCGCGAATTCATAGCGTTCAGCATTTTTGCGCGCGTGTCCCGCAACTAATCTTTCAGCATTAATATTAGTTGTCAAAAACTTGCCATATCTGAACTTCCATGTCGCGCGTGGAGCATCTGCATGGCAGTATCCTGTCTTGAGACGGACATCCATAATCGGGATCCAACTGGGCACCAACGGAACGGAGTGCCAGAAGCCAGCCGACTATGAGAAGTCCACCGCCTTCCGACGGCCTGACCATCGCGCATTTGGACCGTAGTCTACGACCGCGAGCACGACCAGTTCCGCATTTTCTAGAATGTGTAGTTCGTTGCACGCAAACGAACAAATGTGGAACTTAAAAAAAGTGAGAGAATTTACAAGCGTCTGGCTCCATCGAGATTTTTATCAACATTTAATTGGAGCGTATTTTGTTCTTAATATACTTGCAATTAAACTCCACGTTCGAAACTTTTCTAAATTGTTGTTTTCTAGATCAAACGGCATGATATCAAGAACATCCGGAGCTTTCCTAATCTCGTTCGCCAAGAACCGGGTCATTCTTACGCACTCATTTTACGCGCTGAACGTTTTGTTGCCAAAAGACCATTAGATACAAGGAAAACGATCGAAGCGATGAGCATCGCGTTTCAACATATCTGACGCGTCGCATAATTGTAATTTCCGCATGTATGAGATGACGAGTGTGTCGTCCTCCGAGATTAGAAATCTCGTTAGCAAAACGGAATAACGACCGATAATTGTTGAGATTTTAGGTGGTAAAGTTAAGAGCCCTTGGACGTCACGGTACGCGTCTGTGTCCTGGACGCAATGCCACGCATCTCTGTGTCCACACACGTCACGGTCGTAGACGACAAAATTGATGCTCCGTACCGTAAGCAAAGTTAAAGACCGCTAGGACAATCATTGTCCGTAATAATTGCTGTCGTGCTCTCCGATGTATATGGTAACGGCGGACAAATAGAAGTGGACAATGTGAATTTTAATTGCTATCAAAAATTCGCACTTCCGAGAGAAAGTCAGAGAAAAGCTGTTGAGCATATACGTAATATATATACATATACTTTTGAGCATACGTAATATGTATTTCAAAACATCTTTGTTTTTTTTTTTAACAGCAATTATTTACTGACAAGAGACACATAATCAGATATTAGAAAATTACGTAAAATTATAATTATGTATAAAAGAGAGATAAGATGGTTTGCAATATTTTCTTTAATCATCGAGAAAAGTAATTTGTTATTAAGAAGATGCTGAAGCGACATGTTCAACTCAAATTTGACAGCCGCTCAGCCGCTACGCTGTCCAATAAGTAGCGCCCTCATTCGGACTGAGAAGGATAGATGACATAATAGAAACAAGGTTAGACATATATGTCTTTTCGACGGTTCTGCTAAAACTGTACTAATTCTAG
>QVOB01024931.1:0-23516 GCA_014839585.1 Pseudomyrmex concolor
TAGCGTCACGCTCAGTTTGTTCAACCGCAGTATCCAGCAGTATCTCTCTCGTCGCCGGAACAATTCGGTACTGTTAAAATCTTTCGGTGCGCGAGATGCGTTCTCTATTCGTTCAAATAAACCGCTGAGATGGAATCTGGCGAGATAAAAGCGCGTTTAATTGGAAGATGTGAAACACAGAGAGTTTGGACCTGGAATGTGTCGCCGCGTGTTGAAGAATTGTTTACAGCGATCGAGAACGCATGGCAAAACAAACAACATGATTAAAAAAAGAAACAAAAACTAACAGAGCGATGTGATATCACGAGTCGAGGAAAAAACGTGTTTAAATTTCTAGAAGACCAAATGAAATAATTATATAGAATATATGTATATATATCGTAAAGTATGTGTTTTTGAAATTTCTGCGACACTTTCAATATTTACCCTATAATCTCTTCTTTTACTGTCATAAGCAATCAATCGTCGGTTAAACGTTATTTGGAATACAACGCCGCAACTCGATCCGATTGTACGCATAATTAGAATTTTAATCACTTATAATCGGATTAATTTTAATTCTAATTTAAACTTTAAATCGAGCGTATTTCAATTAAATTTCAATGAAACTTTGCGACGGGGAATTACTCGATCCCGGCGCGCAGATGCTTCGCGATCGACGACGCGAGAATAAATACATCGCTCACACGATATATATATGTATATATATATATATATATATATAATATATTTCAACGAGAACCATCATATCTGAAAGTTTTTCATTGTATGTACGTGCTATTTGTTACACGATATCGCAGCTACCGCGGTTATATTGAAAACGATGATCAAGATATATGTACGAAAGCTACACGAAGAAATTATGACGTTATTGTACTCCGATATATGCGTAATCCTCCCAGTATTTTCGTACACACGTGCACGAAGTATTTGCGCCAGAATTAGTCGCCGCATATTCACCGCGGGGAGACGTCCGACACAATTCAATTATTTTGTCGTTTAAAGGGGAAAGCCATTAATATTTCAAACGTATCAACGGCCGGGTTATGGTCGTGCAACTCGCTTTAAATGCCCGTTACCGTATTTTGTCATAAGCGTCACGTGTATTAATAGAGTGCATTTTAAGTTATTCTTCAGTAAAACCGACGCGTGTGTCTACACATGTGCGTTTCTCTTTGTGAGAAAGAGCGGACGAACAATCTGAGAAATTAAAATATGTGATATCGATGCGGAGCGAACGCTTGAGATTGAATGACGCATTATTTTTTGACGGCG
Organism: Pseudomyrmex concolor; assembly: GCA_014839585.1. Classification (NCBI taxonomy): domain Eukaryota; kingdom Metazoa; phylum Arthropoda; class Insecta; order Hymenoptera; family Formicidae; genus Pseudomyrmex; species Pseudomyrmex concolor. Next base: position 1,276 of record QVOB01024931.1, read on the forward strand.
CCGGCGCCGTCACGATGTGATTTAATAATGTAATATAAAAATACACACCGAGCTCTCTTGTCGAGCGTCAGAGTTTTTTTTCTGGCAAAAAGGAACACTGCAAGAGGAATCGCCGCGCCCTAGTTAAAATGAAAACCGATCACCTCTTCCTCGCCGCAGGATATCTTCCAGACGGTCGGCCACGCGCGCAATGGCCTCTTTCGCCAACAGGAAATTAATTGACGTTGTCATTATTGACAGATGCTTTAAAATCGCGGAGAATATCACGTGAAAAAAAACGACGAGCACGAGGCAAGCTTGAAGCAAATAAATAAGAAAGATAAGTTGGGAGCGCGCGCGTAAAAAGTGGAATTAAATGTCAAAAGACTAAAATGACGCTGAAAGATAAAAACGAGATGGAACAGTATATATGTATAGTATAAATAATATTATATAAGCTTTTTTTATATCTTACTGGTTACTTCAATAATGTCAGATTTTTAGGTTGAAATTATAACTGCAACCAATAGTACGATTTAAAATTAAATTAAATATTTTTGATAATATTTTCCGATATCTTTTTTTTTATTTAAAATGATTTTTTTATCATGCTTGACGAGAGTCAATAGAAAAAAACGTGATAATAGTCCTTTGATAAAGCTGATGCGCGCGCGTCTCAGTGTTACGTAGATTCGTTAAAATCTTATGACAAACTGTCACCACGTACAGTATCAAACAAACCTCCAAAACCGCGCGACAAACATAAGTCACCGAGGACAGATGACATGGAAATCTAGCGGTCGTTCATCATCCACGATCGGTCTGATTTATTCGCAAGAATCGTCCGAAAGCCGTTCCTCATGTCGATAAAGATTGCCGGCTATACTTCAACATGTATAAACTGAATGGCGCAAGTGCGCGAGACAAGACATCTCTATATAAAGAGACATTCGTTATCGAATGCAATTCCACCTTCAACTCGACAGACTCACCGTGCAAAATCCCGCGATCAGGACTCTCCACATGATCGGCGTGTCTTTCGATCTCACGTCGTTGTTGCACTCTTCAAATTCAAAGTTCAAAGTGTGTTCACCGAGAATACCCGAGACACTCTTACGAACTGAAAGATGCACCTCTGTCGGAACAGAGGGATGCAAGTTTGACGAAGTTCCCCGGTGGACTGAGACGCGTGCACCGAGCCGGGGATTCCTTTCCCCCTGGTGTCCAGCTGGGCACACACCGTCCTCGCAGATGAGAAGGGAACGCCGCGGTAGAAACCAGGGAACCAGAGAACCACCGGCCTGTCCGGAGTACTGTTAATGCATGCTCGATGCCTCCACTAACAACCATCCTCGCTTCGTGCCGCTCGCGCGCTCGTCCGCCGACGGCCTCGAACGAGTATCACGAGTCTTTCCGTCGGTTTTCGGGTCCGAAGATTTGACCCGAGGATGTCCCAGTTTCCGAGAACAAGAGTCCGCGGAGTGTGTGTTGTTCTCTTCATGAACAATTGTGATTAACCTATTCTGATTCGATTTCCTTCTTGCTCCGCGAACTTTTATGTAATTAATATATTTTTTATATGATAATTCACATACAATTCTTTTTTTTTATATATGGACACACATATATATTTTTTATCATATTCTTTTATTCACTAGATTAATATGCTAGCAGTATCTCTGCTCTATTTTTTAAATATTTGCTGTTTGATTTGTATTCAAGAATTTTATGCCGTTTTACATTCGTTATATTAATATAAGATAGAACGCGTATATTTCTCCTGAACTACGTTATCTTTTTTTTTTGTTTTAATGAAACGCGTCACGGTTTACGGTGTCTTTCGATTTTTACATTAAATCAAATTACGGGACTGATCCATAGCCGCAGAATTTAAACAATTTTGTTCCTTCCGTTTGCGGATACATTCCGATCCGAGAAGTTCAGCGAATCGCGAAATATTGCGCGATTCTGATACGCATAATAGGCGAATTGCTTAACCGGTTATTGACTTCTTCCGGCACGGATAAACTCGAAATTTTATTTCACAAAGTTTCTGCTTGTTGTGTGATATTCTTCTAGAAATATTGCTCGAGATTGTCATAGAACACAGAGAATTAAAATGAGATTAATGCTTATCGACGTCATATGTTTTCGTAAAAAGTAAGAATGACGCGCCAGAATTTGCACGGATTTTACTGTACTTGTCATTGACTGAGCGACTGATAAAGTCGCTCTGATATCTCAAAACGTAATATTACAAACGACTAGTAACATAATAGTAATCTTCTCCTTATTCCTTTCCTCGCGTAGAAAAGAAGAAATTGTCCTTCTGTTAATTTTCGTTGCACATGCCTGCCTCGTCGTTTACTTTACTTAACTCTCTCAAATGCACTCTTTCGGTTGCTTTACCATCGTTAAAATAAATCGTTTATTCTCGTTACATACTGACACACAATACGCAAAAATACATTTAGAAACATAGAAACATATATTTTCTGTGTTGCCAAAAATCGTCTTCAAAAAACAAAAATAATTTTATTTTAACGTACACGCTCTGCGTAAAACATAAAATGTATTATAATTTTTTATTTAAGATATTGTACTTCAACCGCAGTAAATCTAAGAAAACGGAAATCTTAATGCTCGAAAAAAAAGATCGACGTGATCGTCATCGTCGTCTTTTACGTTCGCGATTTGCTGGCATTCGTTATGGTCCGTGACGACGGGGAAGACGCGCGTTGCACGCGCTGTTACATCAATGCGCGCCGACGTAACAGTCGACGAGGCGCTAACAATTACGTCGTTAATAGTGAACTTGCTCTCGTGAGCGGGGCGGGCGCAAGAGAGAGACGATCGGAAACCGAGGCGAGCGAATTCTGCGGGGAATTCTCTTGCTCTGCGTCCAGACTCGCGGAAAAGACTTCTGTCGAGACATCGCGCAAAAAACACTTCTCTCGCGCCGCTGACCTCCTCGCCGCCGCTGGCGGCTGCATCCGCACACTTTTTCCTATGGATAGTTACGGTAAGTTCACGCCGCGCGCGAATTTGTCGAGAGCGTGCGCGCTGAGAGCTTGATGGGTCCTAATAGGGTGATTTCTACCGACTGTAACCGCAAAATGCAAACCAGCGTACAGCTAGTTCGTTTATTACAACAAGTTATATACATGTATCTTGAAAAAACAAAATTATACACGTTACACGTATATTTATAATCGAGTAAATGTATCAAATTTGCTGACTTATAATCATGACAATGTTTAATCATGTTTTGATCATTTATTTTAAGTGATTAATTAATTTATTTAAGAAATAAAATTGTTCTATCGGCACTACGCCGCGTTCGATGGAAAGCGTTTAATTTACTCATATCTCCTCTTCTGTTATATAATCGATGCCAAGTCTCGTACGTGCCTATCAACCATTGGATTAATCAGTGTAAAAGCGCGCGCGCACAGCAACAGATATCTCAGTTTGCAGCGTAAATAAATACATTTATTGACCACACTCCATTTTCTATATTCTATATATATATATATACGCAACGTACATTTATTCGTGTAAGTAAACAATTCATTCCATTCTTCCATGAACGATCGGAAAATATAATGGACAAATAGTGGATATTATAATGATAAACTCTCCGAGGCAAATTCTCGCTTATTTTAATTCAGTTTTCTCTGCAGAGATCTTTGTTTTTGTTTTACTACAATTTTAATTTAATTTAAATAAAATGTTTTGAGAAGTAGCTTAAATTTAAACAGAGATCGCGGCATTTAAAAATATTTATAGGATAATTTTATTTAAAATATTAATTAAGTATATTATTATAGAATCTTTTTGTTGATTACGTTTCGGGAATAAGTCAGTTTTATTTTTTAAAAAGTTTGAAATTAGACAGTTATATGAATAAAACAAGTTTTTTGTAAGCATTTTATATATATGGTATATATATATATTCATAATTCATAATTCATCGTCGCAATGAAAAATTTAAGAATCTTGTTTTAGTAAAAACAGAAAGAAGAGAGAGTCAGAACATATTTGATAAGTTAAACAAAAATACTATACAGACTATTCCCCTTTCTTTTTATCAAAATTATGAGCGCCCAAGTTCTTTCGTATTCCATTCGCGCACGAAAAGAACATCCTATCTTCACGGCAGACGTTGCATCGCAAATCGCGCTTGCGCTTCGTCTCGTTTCCCTTCTCCTTCATTAGGCGGATACATTGTCGAAGAGAACTAACGAAAGCGGAATTCGGCGGTTAGCTGGCGTGTCATTAATTATCCCCGATAGCTTCGGCGCGCTGTGCGCGCGCGTTATTATCAATTAAGGTAGCCCCTCGGACGCGGCAATTTCCTTCGCGCCGCCTGTTACAGCAGCGATCGCGATACGAGCCGTGGCTAGTTTGCTCGCCACGCTCGGCCATTCCGCGCAAAAAGAAATTACACAAGACGAAGGGCGATCGTACGATAATCGTACCCGCACGCGAGCGGAACTAAGCTCGTAGGAACTTTATCGAGGTATCGGCAATGTATCGATGTATTATTTGGATGCTTTGTTCTCAAGCATCGAGCGTTTAGAGGCTCATTGCGTTTTCTTATTTACTGCCAGTGTTCTCACTTAACCGATTCTTGTACAGAAGAAATTTATTAGAGTATGACCGAAATATTAGATTGTTACGTAACAGTATTTTGTAATAATAATTAAAAAGCGTTTGTTTTAATAATAATAACTGAGAGAAAAAAATTATAGATATAGTGTGTGCATATATTTATTACAAGTTTTGTTAAACTAAAATATATTTTGTATTTCTATATTTTATACAATAATGCAGTAATAAGAGGTAGGTAATTATGTAGTTAAAAACAATATTACGTATAAATTTGAGTTTACCGAAATCCACTATACGAGTATAATTGCTAGCATGCGATATAATTCCGTAAAGAAAATTTGCATTCTGGACTGCACAATTGCACACGAGTGCGTGCAAAATTACACGAAGGAAGGCGGTCCATTGCGCAATAATGATGCATAGTAAATGAGCACAAGCGAAACATGTATACTAATTACTTATCGGTTAAATTATGCGCGCACTTCTCCGGAGAATCTTGCTCGTTTATCTGAAATTTCTTTTTTGCAACCCGCCATATTACACGTCCAATAATTCCGTTATTAGTCTCATTGTTAATTGAGATAACGTCATACGAATAGACACTCGACGATCCGTATAACATCCGTTATTCGCGTGTAACATGTGTTAATAGCAGATTTTCGTTAATCCATTCTCTCTCTCTCTCTCTCTCTAACGTCTATGTTAATAATCTATTCGACGAGAATAATAGCAAAATTATGCGCGATTCGTAATATTTGAGATTAATCGCTCGAGATTCGTGCTCATTCCGTTTCACGTCCGCGGACATCAACTTTGATAAAATATGGCATGAGTGATGTTAAAGAATTTATTACGCTTTGTAATGTATACATATACCGCTGTATCCTAAATACAACGTGCGCGTTGCGGAACAATTGCTGTAATACGGGATTTTCCGTGAATTCTCCACGTTGCGCCTCTCGTCTTTGAAAATAGTTCCTGGAAATGCTTAACTTCCCACCGTTGTTATATCATTACTGTATATTTTAACACTAGGTTTCAGCCATTGAACGGCCATCGAAGGGCGACGATAAAAGTCAACGTTTCACGCTCCACCAGGTCGCCGACGATTTCCGCTGGACGTGACGGAGCTTTTTCTTGAGAAGATTCTTCCAAAGGACAGCGGCAAGGATCGGCTTAACAGGATCATTGACTGAATTTAGTGTACTTCCGAAGACATATAGCGTACGCTGCTCCGAAACGTGCAATTATACTCACAAATCCGTCTCTCTCTCTCTCTTTCCAAGAACACACGGTTATACACATCCTATCAGAAAAACAGACGTACGGAGTCACAGGACGATACCTCATCTAATCGTTGCATGTGAAAAAGTCTAATTTTCTAACCGAGCGCTTTCTCTCTCTCTCTTTTGTCGTTGTTTCCGCAGGACCTGCGGAAGAGAATCGTGCATTGCTCGCTTGCCGAGAAAGGATACTTGAATTTTCTCGTAAAGTGTGTGTGCGCGCCCGCACGAGAGCACCGGTGTTGCCCTTCACGCCTCGGGGCGTTTTGGCATGTGGCATGAAAAATCCGGATGTGCGCAACGGGCCCGCTCGTATCTTTAATTCATTTTCTCTTTCTCGAATCGGTCGAAGAAATCCGGCGCGGAAAAGCGACCACCGTTTTCCATTCCGTTTTTCCCCGGCGCGCGGTTGAGTTCCGTTAACCGGCGACCTTTTTGCTTATTAAGAAACTTCAACGTTTAAGAGCGACCCTGCGCGTTTATTTGCCAAACGCTCCTTGTGCGGTTCACGCGCCACGGCGCGCGTGCAATTAATAAGCGCCGTGCACAGCGAAGGAAATAAATCACGTCCGATGTTGTGCAGGTAATAAGAGCTAACCAGACGTTATCTTTTGCCAGGTGGAACCTTCGACACGAACTTGAAATCTATTTCTCCTCGTCCCGGTGAAGATTTATCGCACGCTGCAACGTTCTCGATTTATTTTTTATGCAAATTTTCCTGGCACCTTCTTTTTCAGACTTTCAAAATAGATTTATGTATTGCGCGACGATATACTTTGAAAAAAAAAAAGAAAAATAACACTTTTTATTTATTTACACTCTCTGGCAATTCTGCGTTTTATTCTAAATATTTTAAATGCGGTTCGATTTTATTTTCGGCCCACGCTGTATGGTTTTTTATTTATAATATAAAAACTTAATAAGACTCGGAATCGGATTATTGTTAAAGCTGCAGCGTGGAAAACAAAATTACTAAATTTAATTCGCCAGAAATATTGTATTTATGCGAAGTAATTAGCGTGAACACGAGTTTTGCAGGGGTTATAAAACTGAAACTCATAACTAAATTCGAATCTTTATTATCCAATGTTGATACAACGAGATCTCACAGCAGAAATGAAACAGCGTATTATTGCGCGGTAATATAAAAATATATATCTCTCTAATACCGTCGCGCGCGCAAGGCGCCCGCGTGGCATTAAACAGTAAAAAGTAGAAAATATTGTGCACACTACCGTACACATCGTGAAGTATGCGGCAACAAAATCCGCGTTATTTCCTATCCTTTTTCACGTTCAGCAGTCTATAAACGGACACTCTCGCCACACGGCGAACGTTCGAATTCAAGGATAAATAAAAAGAAAGAAGAAAACAAGGAAGGAAAGAAAAAACACACAAACGTCTATAAAATTATGAAACGTAAACGATATTATAATAGAATATATGTACTTAACAAACTAAATGTGTCGTTTAATGTGTTCTTTATTTGTACATTTGAACTAACTAAAGCTCGAAGCGTTTTGTGTTAAAGAATTTCATCTTTTCATACCAACGAACAAATAAACAAAAATAAGAATAAAAGAAAAATACTGCAACTAATAACACTTTGTCTCTTCATCAAGCACAACAATAATCGTTTGTGAGACGATTGTGAAACTTTTTATATATGCTAATACGTTTATTATTTTATAAATTGTCGCAAAAAAAAAAAATTAATGAAAATACTTTCGCAACCATTTTCGACCGAGGAACATAAATTTAGCGATGTTGTCCACGAAATACAACGCGCTTTCGTTGCATTGCAGGTCAGGTTAAATGCACGTCATACTTCAGTCTACGCTAAATCTACATTCGTTTTTCACTTACTCGGTAAGTGTACCTTTCGTCATTTATGACCGTTATGGCAACAAAAACAGAATTCACGTTTAATTGTGCCTAAGAGCGATAAAGACATATACAATAGTCGCAAAGTACTCTCATTTTTTGTAAGAGACGTCGAAAAAAGATTAACGTCGTTAAACGCGTTCGGCACATTCGCTTACTACTACAGCGCATTCCTGCGCTTTAATTTCGTCGCTGTCGCCGTTCATTTTGACGGGAGAGCCGGACGTGGTCGTGTCAGGACTATCGTGCCCCGAGTCACTCTTGTTGTTGTTTTCCTTGTCGTCGTTTATTTTTTTTTCGGTTGTCCTTGACCTGGCACCTCTCCTTTCCTGCGATCTGCCCTTCGGCTTTTTCTCCGGATCAAAGTGACGTTCGAGAATGGTCATCAAATCCGCCACTTTCTTTTCGTCGACCTTTGGCAGCTTTTCTTTTATCAAGACTTCTAGTCCATCTTTCTTTGCATTAGTCCATGCATCCTGAAACACATGTTTTACACGACTTTTCTTATTATAGCTCGTTACAACTCGTTAGGTGAATTGATACTTTTCCGTAATGATGAAGAATTAATTAACTTTACAATTTATATGTACATATATATCGATTTGTAATTATTTGATCCGAATATTATTTTATTTCAAAATAATAATTTAATAGAAAAACTGAGATTTCGGTTTTGTGCGTTGCGTTTCCATTTGATGTTGCTTTGATGGTGTAAACGATCTCGATTGTTGGCACACAATTAATCATATGTGTATACACACTCACCTGTAGCTCCGAATACACGATTCCAGCTTCGGCAAGCAATCGGCGTAGAGGACTAGCGTGTTGACGTTCGCGGCGGTTCATACGAAATAGGGCGCTGAATATCGGCCGCAGATTGTTCTGCCGCTCGAATATCATCTTTAGTTCTGCAACAAATATTATGTTTTGATCAAACTGGGTTTAACAAAAGATGTTATATAATAGTTTTCAAATTAAATAAATACAAATTAAACATGTTCAACGACATACCGTTATGTTCCCGCTCTTCAACGTCAATGGGCTGCGCAAATTCTCGAATACATTCCATCGTCTTCTTCATCGCAACGTCGCTCTTCTCGCTGTTGTTTGTATCTTCAGTCTTGCCGTTCTCAAACGTGCACAAATATTGCGCTATTTGTAACGCCAATGATGCTCTGTCCTGCGCATTGCCTAAGTTCGATTCTTTCTTCAGTAACGTGCGCGACAACGTACGGAGGGAATAAATATGTGCCGAGTTCGCGCATTTATCCTCTGCTATATTGAATCCGTTCGCGAATCCCTTCACCGTTTGTTTGAACCGATCGACTAGATCATACTTCTTTAATGATTCAAGCAACATCGCAGGGATGACTTTGCGAGGTTCATGATAAACCAGAATTACACCATCTGTATTTCCTTTCATTTGTTCCAACCAAGTCAGAAAGTCCGTAAGTGCAGATATCTCACTTTTGGATTTGATTACCTAAGATGAATATTTTTCTCCAATTCAAAAAAAAGAAATATATTCATATATATATATGTATATTTCTGAATATATAATTTCTTATATATAAATGATATGTTTATTAACTTTTTTTCGAAAGAGACAAAGTGTAGTGTCATAAAAATTAAAAAAATAATTTATCTTAAATTCGTCTATTTATTACAAAATTATTATTCTTAATTTCAACTAAAAAATCATTTATGATGAAAGAATTTTCTCAAAAACATATTTTCGGATATTATCAAATTTATAGAATAAAATAAATTAAACAGTCGGTGTGAAAAGTTTTCTTTCTCTGACACAAAAGAAGAAGAATCGATTGTGCCCTTGATTCGTACCTCGTTGGTTTTACTGTTTCTTAGCACACGGAATTTGCCATTGGTCACAACCTTCATACTATGTCGTTTTATTGCAGTTGGATTGAGATCCTTGTACGGCATCACATATTGCGAGTAAGTCGAAGTAGGAGTATATCCTGCTATCTGACAGATTTCGTCAATGACTTTTTTACCCGTTGTGTCCATATCCCAACCCACTAAAGAATAGTCTCCTGATGCTATACCCATTGTACTGCAATTTTTTACTGGGCTCGTCTGCCCATTCTCCGTCACTTCTGAAGATACCATTGTTCGCAAAATAGCTTTCCTGAAAAGCACAGTAAACGTTTGTATGTTCGCATTTTATCTTAATTATTTTTTTCTTTCTTTTTCTTATCATTCTTATGTCAAAAAAAAAAAAAGATATCTAACTCTGATTCTCGCTATATTGATTAATCTAAAGCAATATCAAGTTGTAGATATGATGTACAGAATAGTATAGCCTTTATAATATTTAGCCTTGAAGTTCACACTGTGTTTCTTGAGAATGTAAACACTAGCTAATTGAAAAGCAACAACATCCAAGACTCAGTTTGAAATTCTTGTGTCCAAATACGTACATACAATATATTATATTATATTATATTAATTTCGATTTTATCTGTTTTACGACTTTATTGTAAAGAGAAAAATAAAATATCTACACACGTATATGTAATGTATATTTTAATACGTTATCATGATTAAAATGAAGCATGAGGATTACACAAAGAGGAGAGAAAAGGACATGCAACTGTAGCGAGAATATACCCAGCGGCGATGGTTTCCAAGACATTCTGTACACACGATCGAGCACGTTCACGATGCATTACGGAAGCGACGAAAAAAAAAAAAGAGCTAGAGATGTTTTCCTACCCAGATCTGCGTAACACCCTCCGCTTCTGCTCCGATGTGACGATCTCGGCGCTATACGATATGGTTACACCTATACACGACGCACGTAGAGGTGCGCGATTTTAAATTACGTTTGCAGTTCGCGATAGACACACGATTGGAAATTACGCAACACGCGTAAGTCAAAAGCGAGAGCAGCGAGGAGAAGAAAGCAATCGTCGTCGAGACGTTTCTTTTCTCGTAATTGCAAAAACACAAATGACAATCGCCGATCTTCCCGCGGCCACGTGGACGTCCCTCCCGTATACAAAAGACAAGATAGCGCGCGCGCATGCGGATTCCGTCGTTAATAAGAAAACGATCGCGCGAAGCGACTGATAATAAGACGCAATAAATATGTACGTGTGCACCACATGTTTTAATTTATTATAGGCCCGTCCTCTGCAAAGAATTCAAGGCATTTTCTGGTTACACACGTGTAGAGAATAAATAAAAAATACGAGAATAAATAAAAAGTGTGAGAAATTAGCGTCATTCACATATATTTTAAATTGCACACATTGTTCTATTATTTATTGAATTCTTATTATTCCTTGTTTAATTATAATTTTCTTGGTAATTAGAATTTCTACTGTTCCATGTTTATTTGCTATAATATTTATATTGTACATAAAAATATTAAAAATTAAATTTCTAATCGCGCAATATTTACTTAATAATATAGTACAAACAGTTGTGATAACTGATAAATAACAAATTTTCTTTAACATTTTCGGTTAAAGAAAGATCAACTTTATATTCGTAGAGTTGATCAATATTTGTTTGCAAAGTCGAACCGATCGAACGTAGAGGTCGAAGAAACAGTCGACGAACACAAAGCTCGACGCGATATTATGTTTACTGTATGTTAGATATTCTATATAATCCTACTGAGACAAAAACCCAGGGGTTAAATTCAGGTAAATAATATTGCGGTACGAAGATTTAAAATCATAAGAATCCAAAATTTAATTGCTTTACAATAATATTTATGTAAATAAATAATGAAAAAAATTTATTTCACATAATTAAACTTTCGAGATATTTATATCGCGATCCTGTTCGAGATTTTCCTATAAATATAGTTCCACAATCGGATAAAATTGATCTATGATCCGAGACATCTAATCACTCAAAGAGAGATGCATTTTATGAAGACTGCAAAAAGATTGTTTATTTAGGTCGCGAATGAAGCGGCAATTTAGATATTGCAGACCATATGTTGTCGCGATCGAAGGTTCTTTCTAGCGGCATGCAACATTTGTTTTCAGAAGTCAATGTGACTCGGAGGATACTCAACGGCTTCACCTTACTTTAACGACCGTGTATTTTGTTCTAACGTCTAAAACTAACAAGAGAGATAAGGAATCTGCTGCAGTTCAATTTATCTCTGATAACGCGAACTGGTTGCGCGCTCATTTCCCCAAACAAAAAAAAACTTTCGTCGTTGTTTACTGCTCGTCATTCTCCGCGTATCTCTCGCGGAAATACCGTTAGTCGTGATCGCATTAGCCGGACAGCAACGCGACTTGCATTCCGAGCGCACGTGGTCATCGCGCAAACGTGGTCTTGGACGCGCACGGATCGCCTTCCGTATATGTAGCGGCGAATTAAACGCCTACGCGGATGGCAAGATCATCGAGTCCGCTGATCAAAGAGATCCAGAGTTAATTTTTGCCAATTTACTTACTGATATCTTTCTTTCTCGTAATAATACTACTATTCCTTTTCTTTTCTTTTGCTCGTCGACGACGTTCTTTGCTGCTTGCGATTTACGTGAATACGCGTGAGCGTCCGCAACACTTATCGGTCGCGCGAATGATACTGAACAGCAAGGAAAGCCGCGGAATCGCGGGCGCACGTGCCGAAGCGGCGCGGCGAGAGCGTGCGACACTGCTCCGGAGTGCGCGTGCTCGCTGGATCCGCAAAGTCACATGGCCCGAACGCCGTTGTGGCCCATTGGTCGGCGGCCAAGGTGTGCCAGGTCCAGCATGCCGCGAACATGACGACGGATCGAGTTACCATCTCGTGAATGGAGAGTTCTGTTAAGCGGCAACTGACTATTGGCTCTGATTACGCGAGCGACGCGATCGGTTTCTCGAAGACCAGCTCCGCGCGGTACGCAATGAAAGCGAAAGTGTTCGAACCATCGCAGTAGCATATATCAGAAGGAATTCATACTGTTCTAGGAATATTATGAATATAATCGAGAACATATATTGCAACGATAATACAATAAACAGTTAAAACTCGCAAAAATGTGAAGACTTTAGAGAAGATATTATAAAAAGATAACAACTTTCTCACTCAAATTTCGATAAAGTTTTAACTCCTATTTATACTTCTTAAAAAATAAAATTCTTGCTCATAAATTTTGCAATAATAAAGGATATGTTACGATGTAAAAAAAAGAAAGGATTTTGAAAACACTCTCCTTATATACGCAAGCGTACAATTTTAACACGAGCATCAAGAAAGTACGCAAACTGAATGTGATCGATTCTTAAATTAATTAGAGGAATAAGTTAATCAGAACGTTTACATAAATCTATAATAATTTGATTGACGTTGATGTGTTTATGTGAAGTATAATATGTTAATTAAAATATATATATGTATATAACTTTATCAAGTATTTACTCGTGAAATCAACATCGTTAAAGCGATGCACGTAAGTGCAACGCGCGTCTATTAACAAAGCTACTGCACACAATAGCATTATTAGCATTGCGTTAATTTAGTAATAAATTTAAGCTTGTTATTCGATTTAATCTGTTGAATCTTTCTAAGTGTCTTGATACAATTGTGTTTTGTGCACGAATGAATTATACATATAATATTTGTACATAACATGCACGTACATGTGATACAAATTAATTATAAAAGATTTGAATTTATAATTTTTACGTCATATCCAGGAAGTGATAACACTGTCGCTCGTACAACGTGTTTAAAACGATAAATGAAAACACTATATTTATAAATCCTATATCGTTTTATGTGCTATGAATAAACTATGTCAGAAGATGTGATTTTTTCCCTGTTTTGTTGATAATGATCAAATTGCATATACGCATAAGTTTTTATCTAATTTATCTCGGCGATTGCAATAATACAAGGAAAACTCATGACATTGTTTGTAATTGAGTAGCTAGTTTATCTCCACATGTGCGTCTACAGATGATTTCTCTCTGTCTTTGCACAGAAATGCGTTTTCACGTTTTGCGTTGCGACAATCGGTTGCAGATAATTGTAGCATGATTATAGAACATGTAAATTATACTACGCGGGCGTGTTACCGAAACAGCCGCAACTAAGCTGCGGAGAAAGTGCAATGGAACACGTCTGGGGACGGTCGCTTAACATGCGATCCAGTTTGCGAAGTGCGAGAAGTTGATAAAAATCGATCAGAGAAACGTGCCCGGTCGGGGACAGTCTTTCGCAAAAGAGACGCAAACGGCGCGCGCGCTCTTATCGGAAAACTTACATATCGTCGTCGCAATGCCGCAGTTGCGAAACTGCATTTTTGGCGAATTTCAATTACGTGCACAAGCTGATCGTGTTTGTGTAAACGCGTGCGGCGGTTAGTGCGTTAGTATTTCTTACTGAAGATTAAAACGCGCGGCTTTTCTCGTTCGCTATAATTTCAAACACGCGAGATTTCTTGAAATTTTTTATCTTTGATTTGTATGTTAAATATGAAAAAAGATTGTGTGTATCAATATACAAAATATGTCTTTACTTATGTATATATATCTGAATTTATAAACAAATTAAAAACAGCGAAGAAAAACTTTATCTTTTTACATGTGATTACAACGAAGTAACGAGCGTGCGTGTTTCATTACTTAGAAAAGGATTAATTTGCTTCTGGATGGGACAGAATATAGCAGACCGATTAGGATTCAACGCAGGAAGTGGAAACACAGGATTATTCTCGGATCCCTTACCCAATTGGTTAATATTCAAGCAGGCTTTCGCAAACACGACGAAGAAACCGATTGGCGCGACGTGCTGCCTCGGAAATACGTTCGCACGCAAGAAATTCTTTTTGCGAATATATTCTACGCGATTATGGAAACAACGAATTTTTATTATACCGCGATGTTGTCTATTTCTATGTAGTTTTCTTTGAGGAGGAAATATGCTTGTAATATAAAACACACTGCAAATGGGAAAATGCGTTTTCCTCGTCGAAAACGCATCTCCATTTCAGCGACATATATAGTCGGCTTTTAGCGACATTAAAAAGTCGCGTCTCCTCCCCCATTAATTTGATATATTTCGTGCTTCGGCTCTTGCATGGTAATGATGCGTGAATATAAATTTGCATTCTAGGCTGCGTAAGAGAGAAGAATTTTCCGGCAGCTGGTAACACGCATGATACTCTGTTACGAATACTTTACTCGAATTTCTGTCTTTCTCACATACACATGCACACAACGCTATTAACTTGAGATAAAAGTTTTTATATAGATAAATATTTCAATTATTTTATAATAAACTAATATAATTACAATTTTTTATCAAAATAAAGAGAGAATTTTCTTATTTGTTAACAAGATGTTTAGTGAAGCAAACATCTAATGTTTCTCTTGTGCGTAGTGCTATAATACCTATAAATCAACAGATAATGTTATTTCCAGAAGACATGATATTTAAGCTTGTCTGTTCACATAGCTGCTTCTAAAGGTTCTTAATCAGGGTGTCGGCTGCTCGACATTGCTCGGTTATCCTTGCAGGTTTCAGAAGAGACACATAGCCGACATGTCTGCTTGCGAACAGCACGAAGATTTTATGCAATTTTATACGCGCAATTACTGCGGAAAAGCTGCGGTTACAAAAGCCCCAACACTTGTCCTTGTAAACCACATTTCTTGTAACTCTCAACAAAGAGGGGTTGAAAAAAAATGGCTTAGAGAATAATTTTGTTTAAAATCCTTCTGCATCTTCTTGTTACTATATAAATAAAAAACAAAACACTGTGTTAATAAAAAATATAACAAAAGCGTGAAGATAAAGGTTTTGAACTCAAATTTTTTCTTTTCCTTTTGTCTGAAAATGGTATTGTCAACGTACCGTTGTTCATTCTTGAAGAACGAACGAACGAACGCGCGCGCGTGCACGATCTCTTTTTGTGCCCGACGCGATTATCCGACCGCAAAAATTTGCGATCCACCTGGTTGATCGTGCAGATTAGCGGTCTCGCTTCTTTGGTTCATTAATTCCCGGCGGTGAGTTAGTCCGCGTAAAACGCTTTTTCCACGACTCGCGCATATCCTTCCGTCATCACACAACGACGAACGACAAGACGAGGTGTGCTAACGAAGCGGAACATTCAATCTCCGATGCGACGCGTCGCAGCGATTTCGGATTTGCGATTTCCTACGTGTACGAGGTGAACCGAATAATTGGCGGTAATTGTCGGACGAAGACCGTGACGGTCCCTTCATTCAACGTGTGGCACTTGGACGCGAGCTTGCGGTTGCGACCGATGCGCGAGATAATTCACGCGCCTTGTTCGGTACGACCTTGACCGCGATAAGATATTGCTTCCCGTTTGTATCTTTGACCCTTATACTCTGAATGCAGTGCCAAGAGAAGTATGTTGACATCTTTTGCTGGTACGTTATTTTATAAATTTGCATAAATTTATTTTGTGTGTATACGCTTTTTTTACTAAATTATGATAATTTAAAAAAAAAGAATAATCTACAAATTACTTACGTAGAATGTGATAAAATCGCGCACAAGAAAATGTCTATATTTTTCAATTTTCAAGCACGGCGCTCCGGACTTTGATATTCACAAGTCAATTTTCTATTCGACAACTTCGACTGCGACAATCCTCGCCGAGAGAAAATAATCGATCTCTCGCATTATGTGATTTTATTTATCGATGAACGTCACGGCGTCCCATTCCGGGAGAACTGCTTTAATTTAAAGTTTTATTTACCATTTAAACTTTCTAATAAGACGCCTTACCAACGGCACCAATCGCCCGTGAGAACACGACATCGGGCTCTGACTTCCCCTCGCCACCGAACTCGACGCACAGATGTACGTTTTAGATCAGATTTATAACTACAGAAGTTGGGCGTCGTATTTTACGGACTTTCGCTCGCCTCTTTACGAGCCAATACGTAAACACATCTTCGCGTATATACGCGCCACGTTCTTCGTCTGCCGCGCGATGTTAACGACGACCGATCCACGATAGAACTCAGACGTCCATCTAGCCTGGCTGACAAGTCTCGCGAGAGAGATCTTAATCAAATTTTCTTGCTTCCGCGATATTTCTTCGTTCAAACTATGAGTCGTTCGAGCGCTATATAAACAAATCGAATATCTTTGAGAAATCGATATCTCTGCAAAAAAATTTCAACGCTCCATGTTTAGTGGCACACATCGTTGCTAATAACGGATGACATTAAGCAATGTATCGTCAGTGATGATGTCACTGCCACTTTTCTCGAGGCTGATGTCAGTTTTCGTTATTATGTCATCATCGTATCTACGCAATCATATCCTTTTAAAAAGAAATTTCTATACAAGTACTAGATAGTTTGCATATTATATAAATAACTAAAGAACTTGCTTTAAATAATAAGTATAGAAATATATTATTTAAAGAAGAACATATTATCATATAAAAATTTTGACGTTATTGTTAAATCAATAAATATAATAATTTTTTAAATTAAAACAAAGTCTCTTAGTCAAAATATCGATACACATGTGTTAACTATATTATTTCCGTGAGGAAGCTCGGAATCGATACTTCCGACCGAGGCGAATGCAATTGCATCGAGTCGAACGCGAAAAAGATTGGCGTACTGATCTTGCGATCAGTTCGCGCCGAAGTAGACGGCACGTTAATTACGGATTCCTGATCGAATGAACTTTATCTGAATCCCAATGGGACGGAGAGTGTGATTTAATTAATACGACTCTTTGTGCGATGCGATCGAGAGATTCACGTTACGGGCGATTTACGAGCGCGGCGAGAGCTCGTTTCATCCGCGGAATTCGGCCGAATCGTTGCGTTTATAGCGCATTATTCGCAGCTGCTGCCCATCACCCCGATACGCAAATGACGCGATGCCGCGTGCTTTGAAAATTTTCCTGGTGTTATTACCAAAAGTTATTTTTCATTTCGAGCTTGAAAATATAAAATAAAATAAAATTATAAAAAAAAAAGAAACGCACTTGATTTCTATATTTGTTTCTCATTTCATCATTAGTTTTCTCAATTATAAGAAGCTCTCTAAAGCGTCTGAAACATACGACTACATCTTGTACATGCAAATGTCCTATTTTGTTATTCATTTTCACGTTTATTTTGCGATATACTCATGTTCCGCATTTTCTCTCTCTCTCTCTCTCTTATATCGGCTCATCTGCACGTTACGCGCGCTACGACCATGGCGCAGGCATTAGGGAATCATTTATCTTACTTACGCGATAGGCGATGAGCCTGACCCATTACGCGGTCACTGGGGACCGAAATTTCTCCTCTGTAGCGCGATGCATCGGATAGCTCCTTCCGGGGGCTACAAAACGGATCTCCGTTTAGCGCGAAATCAATATTCATTAGGTGCAAGGAGAGAGCGCGCGCGAGTTCTCGTCCGTTCTCGTATAGATAATATTTAGCAACGCTGATTGACTGATCGCGTGCGCATAACCGAAACTCCCCGAACGCTCCATATAGAATACTTGTTGAATTTGCAGTCGAAAGGACTCACTTTATCTTGCTTTAACTTCGTTATTCCTACGCGCGATCGATCTTCGCAGCGTATAGGATTGAAGAGAAAAACATTGCAAAGGAAATGTTTTTCTTTTTATACACAACTTATAAATGTATGTAGGTAAAGTAAGACGGTTTATATGCACTCTCTTTTGAATAATACAAAGTACGGAACGAAACCGCTCTGAAAGGAAATCGATCTCGTTCGATACGCAAGTGGCTGCTTTGCCACAATGCGCCATAGTTGCATTGATTGTGAAAATAATGCAATTATACAATGGACGTTAAAATGAAGTGGCTCTTCGACGCGCGAGCACGCTAATTAACGTCGAAACGAATTCATTCATTTTCTTTATAAAATGTCCGATAGACATTGCACGGAAGGAAAGACGGCACAGCGCTGCAGTTTATTATTTCTGTGGCGTTCTCTCATCGAAAGCTATAATTTTCCTGGACGCGCTTGTTGTACGTTTCTTCGGGAAGAGGCGCCGCACGGATGTCGACCGATCGATACTTATTAAAGACGAATCCCGATAAATCCGTTCATTTGTTATATTTAACAGGGCCACTTGACCGTCGTTCGCCATCCGCATGTATTTTCAAGCGCATTCGCATATTATTGGAAATAGCGTTGTTAATTAGAATTACTTTGTCATGGAAGTATTACACTTTGTAGAATGGTAGTAGAATTATATATATACTTTGATTTTGATGACCGTGCAGAGTCAAGATCATCAAGCGAGAATCTACGGAAGATATATAAATTAAGATATTTTTTCCTGATTTTGGTATCGAGAGATAATCACATAATCGTTCTTTTTTTTTAGTAAAAACTTTGCAAGTTCGAGCAAACGAAATTTAGATGAAACGAAAAAGAGAGATTTAGTTTTAACGTTTCTCTTACCATATAAATATTATTTTAGATAAATAATAACAAAAAGCCCGATGGATTTAAGATTTCTGCGGTATCTCTCTCTCTATACGTTTTATATCTCATAAATTTTACCGAGATGACAAACGCTCGATTATCGGTTGCTCCTTACTTCTCTCCGGCGCGCGGCGATTGAAATTTATTTATCGTTTCTCGACGCGAACGCGGTGCGTTTCTCTTGTATAAATCTCCGGACTTCGGACTACATCGAACGAAATACATCGGTAGATATATACCAGCGCTGCAGCGTTTGATATCACGGGGGTGCACACGAGGGAGAGAAACGCCGAAATAAGAGACACGCCTGAACCGCTGTGTAAACGTTGAGCGGAATTTGTGCCATATGGGGGTAGCTCGTAAGTTATAACGCCGTGATTTGTCGGTGGCCGTAAATGCTTTCTGAAAGGTATGTACCGCGAAGAAAGCCGTGTGTGTATCGCTTTCGCCGTGTTCGATATAAATCGGCTTCCACCGCTGGCCGATTCTATTTAAAACTCTTGTAACACGTCACGCAGCGCGGACGATTTTTGCTCGGTATTTCTACTGTACAACAACTTCGGCCCCAACTTCGGCCTTCGATCGATGTCGCTATGCAAACACGATCAAACTGACCATCAACGCGTGCGAATTGAAAAAACATTGCTGATGGCTTCTTCTTTTTTGTTCTAAAAAGTAAACACAACAGACTTATTACACGTCAATATATAATATATACGATGAATTATGTTCAATTTACTACAAAAGAAGGTTTTGAAAGATTTTATTGAAAAAACCATCACCGCAACGACGTCGTGCGATTTTCACACGATGAAATGTTGGCGAGTTCTGTGTCCAGCAAAAACAAGAGAACGTCGGAACGTTGACGTAAAGTAAACTTAGCACTCTTTGCGTATCACGTTGTATCTACTATCTAAATGGGTACCTGTTTTTCTTTCTTTATTATCTTTTGGATACTTCTCCAATGTAAAATATCTACTATTGTTATAAATTATTTGAATATTTTGGTGACAATAAAAGTTACTGTATATAATTCTCTATATTTTTTCTCGGCTTCAAGTTTATTTTAATCTATTTTCTTTCAATAGTATCTAATAATTTTAATTTCTAACTGATTCTGAACTACTCGATTGCGAGCCATTATTTCGGCGGTATCAGGACAGTGCTAGGGATCTAAAAAGCTCATATTAAATTTCTTTTGGTGCAGATCGCATATCGCGTGATTCGCGCGGAATGATTTCGCCCCAAACTCTTCCCCGTAATAAAAGATTCCCGAATTTTCGTGTGTGAAAATCGTTTTGGCGCTTACTCTGGCGAGCTTTAATTTCTCTCTTCATTCTACCCTCCGCTTCTTCCGCCCTTCTGGGATGCACGAATCCATTTCCGATGCAGTCGCGTGCAGGAAATCGAATATACACATCGTCGCGAGCGAATCGCCCGGTGGCGCGCGGACTCGTCGATCTTTTTGTTAGATAATTCTCTCTTTTTCTCCTCGTTCTTTCGTTCTCTTCCCACGTTACCTCTTTTCGACAGAGCAAGCTGATAGCGTCGATATCGTGCTCTTATCGCATCCTTAACCCTCGCGCTAGGGTTAACTCTGGCGAGATTATCCGATATTCTGATTGCGAGCTTTTTTGCTTGCCAGCATTCTTGTTTTTTTCACACAAGGGGAACTTTCTGCTCTCGACTCCTCCGTTCCTATCTTTCAATGCTAGGGAAAGAATAGTGTGGAAAAATTGGTGGGAATGTACGTTTAGAAGCCTATTCAGCGCAAGTGAGAGTTCGCGGATACGATATCGAGTCGTCGTCGAATCCATCAATCGATATTTGAAGAGAAAAAAGTGTGGTGAGATAGAGAGCGCGAAAAGAAATAAAAACGAAAACGACGTAACAAAGAGGATTTGAGTGACGAAACCATCCAATTAGAAGTCATTTTCGGCGCTATAATCCGAGTCCACTTCTATCCATTTGGCAATGACGGCAATGACGACCTAGGAATCGCCTCGCGGAATGCTTGAATTTCCGCCCGGCGATCAAAGCCGTTCACAAACAAATTTTACCCACGCGTTTCGTACGGTTAACTAAGCACCTTCGGACACGCACCAAAGCGCGTAACAAGCCACACGGTGTTTCGTTCGCAGTCGTTTCTCGTCACATACCAATGGCGAAATAATTTGCCGATACCGCGGGCAAGCGGAAATAATCGGAACCGCCGCGCGTCCATCACAGCGAGAATTCCGCGTGAAAATTTCCTCGAAATTCCACAAGTTCAAATCGTTCTCAAGTTCACGCTCTTTCGATTCACGTGAGATATTAAACTCACGCCAGCTACGTAGTTCTTCTACAAACCTAAAATCATAAAACTCTCATGTAGAGAGAGAACCTAAACAGAGGATCTCTCTCTCTACATGTATGAAATACAAGATTTTCCAACATACAACCGTATTTCACGGGCCATATGTGTTGCAGCTGTCAGATTTCACCCGACTTTTCCAAATCCCCCACGCGTGATTTTCTTTTCGATAAAGAGACAAGAAAAATCTCGGCTCAGAAAGATGGATTCTTCAGAAAAATTCGGAATTAATTTTGAGATTGTAACAAAAAATGTTGACTGTTAAAAAAAAGTATTGTAAAAAGTAAATAAAATTTTACGCTTGCAATATCTCTTTTCTCTGGAGAAAAATGTTTTAGCGAACTATTCAGCTTTTTCGTTCTCCTCTGTCGTGAAATATTCGGAGCGGTAAAGAGTCATACGCGAATTTTCTCGGGGTTCGCAATTTCTTAGCCAGCGTCGGTGTCACGGAAGATGAAAAGTTTGGGAATGCCTGATGTGGCGCGCAACGGACGTGTGCGGCGCCCCACATAAAGTGTTATATAACCGCTCGCATACGAGAGAATATTTTTCCGGCGATCTTGCCGCGCGCGCGTGTCGCCCTAAAGATTTCTGACCTGCTTCTGAATAGTTTGTTCTCACCTTTGATATGCAAATCGGCGTCGTTGTTCACGACGCTGCCGTACCTCCTTGCCGCTGAATTTTAAATGCGGCCGTCGC
>QVOB01024966.1:0-14491 GCA_014839585.1 Pseudomyrmex concolor
GCGGCGGCGGCGACGACGCGACAGGTAATGTGAGATAAACTCAAAAATATGCGGCGGCGAAAATGTAATTCATTAGCGTTTAATTTCAATTATGAAAATATTATCGCATTTATTCGGCGTGTTTTAATTTTAAACAACCCCTCGAATAATTCCGCGTTGTTACATAGAAAGTTATTGTATTATTGCAGAAAATAAATTTCAAGTATTTGCTGTGTGGAATTATATTGATGCGAGGTGAAATTTTCGGAAGTGAAAATTCGATGTGTTATTCAAAGACCATAAGATTTTTTTTTTTTAATAATATGAGTGAACAGCACGTATCGCTCGTCGCGCGCGTGGCAATTCCAAGGTTTCTCTGCTTCTTCGTCTGCTTCATTAAAGCACAAACGAAAGCAAAGACGAGAGACACCCCGATCGTCGAAGATCGTAACTCGCGGACTCGTCGCAGCGGCGCGTTACGACTGTAACGTCGGCCGAATATGGTTTTTACGACTCTTACCGAGACTTTTACGAGTCGCGTGTGTCGTGCCTCCACGATTTTTCTCGCCGTGTGCATCACCCGCCGTTTGTTTTCGTTGCTCGTTTCTCTATGCTTTCTCTCTCTTTCTCTCTTTCTCTCTTTCTTTTGCGGCTATCCAAATTTCCTATGTATTACACATATACGAGCTCGAGATAGGTATTTTATATACTGAGCAGTCTCTCGTATCAAATTCCGAAGTCACGTATCTCCGAGAACACGAAAATACGGAGAACATAATAAAGAATATTTTATTGTCTCATTTTTATTGCAGAAACAACGATTTTATGATAGAACTCGTTTTATCTACACGATGTAGTTTTTGTTCGTTCTCCGGTAACAGTACTTGTGTTATTCGCCGCCTAGATTGACATGAGAGTCTTTCGAAATATCCAACTTTGTAGAGGAAGCGCGCGCAAGGAACGAAAAACCGCGGATCGAGAGCGGACGATGCGCATCATCGCGCCCGAGGCGAGGAAAAAAGGGGAGAGTCCTTTGGCACGTAGAAACTTCGTCTCGTAACCACGAGGACACCGTGTCGCACAATGGCGGACTGTTTTACATACGAGATTACAGTGCGACGCGTGACACGTACATACACGCTTTGCTACGTGCGCGACATTGTCATTACGTTTTATTAAGTTCCACTCGTTACTCGGATCGAGAGACAAATTATTAGTTCGTGCGACTTCTTCGCGGGGTGAGTTAACGTTCTTTTCTTTTGTAGAACATTTCAACCTGAACAAAAGGGGAAAACAAAGTATATCGTCGTACACCGAAATGTCGCATCTCACGCGACGAGGAGGAGGGGAGGAAGGAAGGGAGGAAAAATGCACGATCCGTTCGAACGGCCGAAGAGATTACGCTAACCCGAGAGGTGTGGCCGCGAGAAGGTATCTTTCTCGCGCGCCACATCCGTTCATTTTTCATTCAGTCTCAATAATTGGTACATTCGCGCCACGGCTCCTCGGCGCACGTATTATCGAGGCACTAACGTCGGAACGAGCAATACTAATGACTCCGAGGCGAGGCGAAAATGAGAGAAAATAAAAAAAAACCAAATAAAATAACCGTCACGTACATACGTCTAGAATTATAACAGAATTATAAAGTTACGCGCGTAATCACCATTACCGGCCCGGCAATTAGCGATTTTGCCATACGGCGCGCGTCTTCCCTGATGACTCTCGTCCCTGGTGGTATCAAGAAAAATCGCACTCTTCACACAGAGAGAGAGATAAGCGATTTTCTGAGAAGAAGATAATCGAGCAAGAAAAACCAAACGTAATTTCATCGGATAGTATAATTTTGTTATTCTGTCCCTGCTTCGTTAATTCGATGACAATGGACGACTGTCGTTACGACGCTGATTCGTATCTTCGAACGGGCATTTCTCGGTTGGGCATTAATATTGATTTACGAACCTCGGCGATTGTCCTCCCGTAAAAAAAATTAAGATAATAATTATCTCGTTCCCTTCGCCGAGCGAAAGGATCTCCCGAATGGACCTTTCACGATGCGACACACCGATCGTGTTCGGGTAACGCGCGCGCTGCCCGAAAAGAAGCGGTTTTTCGGATAATCGTCGTCTCGGCCCCAGAGTTTGTGTGTGACCGAGGCCTCTCTCGCACGTACCGATATATACCGGGGACAGCTGTGGATCCGCCGGCACATTGGCGAGGCCTGGAAATATTCAGGGGCACTTAACGCTATCTACAAAGGCTAATGTAGCCGCCCGATAGGGAAGGGAGAGGCGGGGGATGGATATGTCTTCGTATATATTCACGGACGACCGGAGGAAAGACGAAGAGGGTAGGGAAAACACGCACACGGCGCGCGCGCGCTCTTCTCTCCGTACGCACGTTCCTGATTTCTCAATTTTCGAGAGGATCCACTCGGACGCCGATTAAGCGTTTCAACTTGTGGTCGAAACACGTACAAAGGATCTCCGTCTGCCGAGGCAAAATCATTAATTAAGAATTTGTACTGACGATTTGATGCGTTAGATATAATCCTCGTCTGAATAAGTAACACGCATTTAATAATCATTGAAGCATCAGCGATCAGTGAGTTACGCGAATTATGAATTTGTATGTATAAATACTTTCGCGGAGGTTCGAAATTGATAAAAAAAATTAATCGCAATTTACAAGTGATTATTATTTTTATGATTATTATTTACTTGTGTACATGTGCGACGTGCTCCACTTCGTACAAGTAAATTTTTCACATAAAATCGAAGAGAAATAAATGAAATAAAGAGCATGCTGAAATAATTGTTGTTCAATAAAAAAATATCAGCGCGGATTAAATAAATTGGTATTTTTCTCCCGTTTTCATCAGAGGCAAAAGCGCGAGGGGACCTCGCGCGTTAACATACATATGTAACGCGTGCAAAACGCGAGTGATTTTGGGAAACAGCCTCCAGCGAATTTAATCTCCTGTATTATTCGTTATAAATAACGAAGAGGCAGCGGTTTTACGGGCTATAAAGTTCTTACATTGTCGACGCGCGCTCCATCAACGCGCGCGCGAGCGAGTCGCGAATAACCTCGTTATGAAATATCGGCCCCAATTATTTACGACGAATAAATCACCGGCAAATAATTCTTTTTTATGGAAAATGTCGCGCACTCGCTCGGTGCGATCGCGCGCGCGGCTTTCACGCCTACGTGCGGAATCGAGGCATGCACAATGATAATATAACGACGTTCATAAATCATCTTTAACGAAGCATCGAAGAGATTTCTTCGACGCGCGAAACGTGAATCGCGCGCAATAATTATTAAACAAATAGGAGAGAGAGAGAGAGAGAGAGAAAGAGGGAGAGACGCGAGTGTACCGTTAGTATGATAAGATGCGACATGCATATTTAAACAGCGTCGAGAGATGTGTGTTTTCTGCTCGCGTACAAATACGCGCTATATATTTTTTCTTTCATGTTTCTTTGAACGCGGCCGACGAGGCCTGAAATTATTAACCTTTCCAAAGAGCCGTGGTGTCTTGACGATGAGTGGCCAACTATATCGCAATCATCGGAAGGCTCCGTTCGAGGCTTATCAGATACCGGAAAGAGGAGAGAAAGGGAGAGGAAGAAACCGCGCAAAGGTCGCTTCGAGGAGGAAATTCAGTATAAATGCGCTTTTTTCAATTACCTCTTCGGACGTTGACTTAACCCACTTTTGCGAAGCTCGCAGATAAAAGGCAAAAACCGATGAGAACGCAATACCGCGGTCAATCCGGCAAATTTTTTGTTTTTTGTTTTTCCTGACGAACTGCTGCTGCTCTCTCTCTCTCTCTCTCTCTCTCTCTCTCTCTCTTTCAGTCAGTGCCTCTTATCTCTCGCAAAGTTAATGATAATAAACGCGACAAAAGCCCGACTTGTTCCATTCGGTTCTCGGTATTTATTAAATAACACGCGTCAAGATGCTCGACACAAAAGACTGAATCACCATTTCTGAGAAAATCTCGTGGCAATGATAGATATCAATCTCTACACTTGACAACGCGAGGAGTTTGACGATCCGAAGATCGAGAATTGCTGTAGTTAAATCGCTATTGTTTGACGGAATAAAAAGGGTAATCTTCATCTTGACGAATTCTAATTGAGAATATTTTCTCTTTGCAATTTATGCGCGTCTGTACATTTTCTTACTTCGCTTTTATATCTCGCGATGACGAGCTCGCACGTACGTCGTAACCTTTTTAACATAAGTATAGAAATGACGTTGTCACAATCAATTAAAAAAATACGATTTAGCGATTAACTCGATCCTTTCACTTTTTTTAGCATTCGCACATCTGGAAATACATATTATACGATATTACCTTCTATTTTCACCTATTGATTCCCTCGTATTAATTGCACGAGATAACACGCAGCGATAGAAATAGTTGGAGACTGTTCGAGCGCGCCGGAAGAGTCTCGCGCGATCGATAATCGGGAATGTATCCCGTGTTTAATCGCGGCTCCGATGTTACGGCACTGTAGCGTTTCGCTCTCAGCAGGAGAACGTTACGCTGCAGGACGGCTCGATCTACCCCAACGAGCTCTCCAAATCGTGCGGACAAATTGACCCGCCCTCTTTTTATTTTCGATCGGCTTTTACACGGAGCGGATGGCACAAGGCTTTTCAAAACGACGTGGCGAGGTGTCGTCGTCGAATCGACAGATCTCCTGAGAAGAGAGGAGAGACGGAGTGAGACCCCAGGTGTGTCCCACGTCGGGGCATAAAGGGCCTACGATGCGATATATACACTTCGAAAAGCTTCTATCTAAGCGCGTCGGTATTTCCGGACGCGCGCGCCGAGCGACCTACTGACAAAGGAAAACGATCCGCTTTGCCGGGAAAGTTTGCACGCTTTATAAAACGAGATATTTCTCACACACATCGATCGGCCAGGCAGGTGACGAACGCCCGGTGATTGGTTAAACACCGTGAAATTTCGGTCGAAAAATCGCTCGATATTCTCCCGCTGAAAAGACGCTCCCGTCGCGACTCTCTTTTCCCCGAATGCCCACCGACCGTTTATTCCGATCCGATGCTTTTTCATCAGCTGCACGTGAATCACGTACCGCATTGACCTTTGATTTCTGTATACAGAATCGCGTGAATCGCCTTTTTTAAAACGGACTAATTTATTTCTCAGAGCAGAATAACGTGGTAACCTGAGCGTTTTATTGAGCAGAATCGAAAGTCAAAAAGGCAAACGGCAATATAAATTCATCCCATTTTTGGACAAATTTGTAGCCATTCTGATTCTTCTCACACACAAAACGTACGATTAAAATAAATACGCGAAAAAACATATGATTTACACGAAATAATATCGTAGTAAAATTTCGAGCGAAATGGTAGCGCTGGTTTCGAGAAGTTCGATTTATCGCGTTCGCGGTGGGAGGAGTCTTCGTCCTCTGATTACCAGGTGGTATTCCATAATGAACGGTATCTTTGCCGATCCCCGGTCGTTTGTTCGGCGTTTCGGAATCCCGTCGCAGCTGCGCGCGCTCGCACGTCAAATATTTAGCCAAGGATTCTCCCGAGGCAGCGGAGAAGACGCGGTCCAAACGCCGCCGCGGAGAGAAAGAGAAAATAAGCAAACGAGAGAGAAGCTGACACACATCAGAGATCGTGCGCGATCATAAAAAGGATAAGCGAGGACAGGACAGGACATCGAAAGCCTTCGGATCGTTCTTTCGAGATTCTTTCATCGTTACACGGTGCTGCAAACTAGGAGCTGACGGCGGGGCCAAAGATCTCGAGCAAACATACATGCGGCGAACCCCGATGTCGTAAAGATCGATTAACGTGTCATTTGATCCGTAAATTTACACAATTCCGGACTGCAGAGCAGGACGAGAAACGGACAGATAGTTCACGAAAAGAAAAACGAACGGAGATTCTTTTGCGCGCTACACACGACAGCGAATAATGACAAACGAGCGCGCTCTTCTTCTTTTATCGATCGCAAAAATAATCACGGCGCAATTCTACATGAAAAAGAGACGTCACCCGTTCACGTCACGAATCCGCCCGGATGTTCTTATGGTAAATATTTACGCGCGAAATTACAGGGTATTAAGACGCGGGATAGTCGAGGTAAATTGGAGTCTCGTCCTCGAATCATCTCATGAAGACGCGCGACGCTCGTCCTTTTTCTCAAAAATCGCGTGTTACAAAAAAGAATAAGAAGACGAGGTAGAGATTAACCTCGACCCGAATCTTTTGATCCTCTCGACGAGATAACCGTACGCGCGCGCGAGGAAGAGGTCGACAGGAGGAGGACGCGAGAGAGGAATGAAGCACTAGTTCTAACGGTTTCCTACCATCTCGTGTGTGCCACCACCGCGTCCCTCTCGTGCGCAGTCCTTCATCAAAATGCGGCACGCTGTCGTCATTCTTCAATATCTATTTGCCACTGAACAGTTAGACCGCGACTATCGGCCTATTGGCGCGCTGCTATTAACATAGACAGCATAAATAGGTAGCCGTTTAAATCTTTCTGGTTCAACGACTGTGCTCTCTAGCGCGCGCGCGTTCTCCGGAAGAGAATCTTTTTATTGGAAAATTCAGAAAAAAAAAGAGAGAAACAAGCGCGATCCCGTGCGCACTCGCGCGATAAAGCTCTTCGAAAGCTTGGCTTTATGAAGGACCGCGCCGCCGAGGCAGATTCATGATTTATGAAGGCTCCGGACTAATGTCACGCGCTTCTGATCGCGATTAATAGGACGATAAACCTTCAGGCAAAACGTCAAGTCGAGATTGCTATTTCAGTTTGCAATACGTGAAGTAAGTAATATCGTGACGCGCGTGAGATTCCGCACGAGATTTAAAACGATTATTGTAAATAACGGTGAATTCTGAAACTTTTTGTCGCCGCATCGGTTTCATACAGTTTGTGCCTTTTTTCAAAAAGAGTAAAAAAAAAAAAAAAACAGAAGCGTGATCAATATTGTCCTCTCTCTCCGAGTAGCTTTTCACCTCTCCGAGCGCAGACACAAATATTTCCACACGCGAGAGTAATAAAAGTTGAACTTTCGCGTTTAATCGTCGCCGCGTCGCGATGTTAAACGAAACGAGTTGCCGTGTATGTTCCGACGCGAAAATACCTCTCCCGTATGTCGTATAGGAAATGCCGCGTACCACGGCAGGCGGCCCAGGCATCCATATGTGCGTGCGTGCGTGGCAGGAGAGAGAACAGGTAGGGATAATCCGGTCTCCGCGTCTGTGTGGGGTGTGATGGTGGTATGGGGTGTGTGCACGCGCGCGAGTGCAGCGTCGCATTCCCGGGCGAGCGAAGGGCGAAGAAGTAAGCAGGCACAGGACGACTGAGAGCACAATGGGCCGAAAACCGGAAAGAGGTACGCCCACTTCCCAAAAAATGGCCCGTCGCCATAGTGAGAAAACGAAGAAAAAAAAACTTCAGGGAAGAGAAAAGAAATGCAGCCATATGCGCGTCACAAGACACGGGCAAGAAAGATTTTAGACGGCGAGCCGTCAACAAGAAAATAAACTTAGATCTCATTGCCCACCGGCTAACGAAATCCTGGCAATTACCGCCGGTAATTTGTCGCGTACAACGCAGTGTGTTTCTCTGGCGCCGCTTTTCTCAGAAAGTGCCACTTCCGTTTTAACTCGCTCTCGCTAGGCATAGATATGTATCGCGTTACAAATTAGTATCAAAACTGGAATTTCTTCGTGGAAATGACATATATGTCCGATAACCTAATACATAAACAAAGTGAGTCAAATAAAAGTAATTTTGTTCCCGACGATAAGTATATCTTCGTCCAATTTTGGAAAACTTTTTATATTCCACGATATTTATGGCGATTGTATTCGAACGTGAAAAGAAAAAAAATGTATGTAAAGAAGAACTCGCGCGACTCTGTTACGTGCGTGGGGCGAACGATATCGATAATCGGAGCCAGACTTCTCCATTCGTCGCGACGGCTGCCACATTTATCTCCTCCGACACAGTGACAGTGCGAAATTTATTCTTCACCTACCACGAAAGCTCTCTCTCTCTCTCTCTCTCTCCCTCCCTCTTCCCTTCTAGAACCGCTATCGAATAATAATGCAACGCGAGAGGTTCTCCGTGAATCGACGATCGGGATCTAAGCGAGGGACGAAAGTCGAATATCTTCTTTCGGTCGAATTTATCGCGAGATCGTTATTTTTCAGCTCTTACTTAGGAAAGACGAACCCGCCGCTCAATCCACCGTCTCTAGACGTTCCAATCTCCTATTTCCTCCCTAATTGATTTATATAACGCTCTTCTTCAGAAAAAAAATGCGATAACGACGATGATTTATCTATTCGGGGAATAAAACCAAATGAGAGTGAAAGAAAAAAATCTACTAAATCTTCTATCGAAAAATCCTAATAACGATCGGCCGCTGTTCGTCCTTTCCATGCGTAAATCTGTCTCCGACAATACTCTTGATTATAGTAATCGTCGAAAGAGACGCGCGCGTGCCGATCGTTAAGGACAGAAAGCCACGTGGACACAATGAAGCCGCGGCGTTTACCCTTGCGAGAAATTCATGAGCGAAAGGAAGCACCGTTTTTCTTCCCTTCTCCCCCCATCGATCTTGCTCGCGCGTGGTGTGACGAATGACTATTTCGCAAAGACGCGATAACGGTCGCTTTATCCCCCTCGGTGGTGCCGCGCGATGATCGGAGAGAAAGTGCGTAATGCTCGATGAATAACGAAGAGAGGAGGCGGTCTATCGAAAAATCGAAGATAACGTTTTCGACCGACGTCGTTTTTTCGTTGTCGTTCTTGCTCGTCCAGGTACAATGTATGTACAATGTATGTAAATGCGGCGGTCTCTCGCAAAGAATCCGCTTTATAAAGCGTGCGAGAAACGCGTCGTAATAATCAGGTCGATTTGTCTCTCTCGCGGTCGATTTCGCAAATTAATATTGACGGAGTCGAATATACATCGCAAAAGGCGGTCGAGTACGAACGTTTTAATTAAATCGACCACCGATTAACCATCGAATTCCCAATAATTTTGCTGTCGACTTTGCGTCCGAACGACTGTACGCTACCTATATATAAACGTTATATATCGCGCACGATTACACGATAAAGTTTCTTATAGAATAGGTGGGGAGACCTTTCACCCCGCGGTGTCGCGATATCCACGACGAGGAGTTTCGCAAGTCGGCGCGGCTCGCGCGCGCACGAGAGTTGTATACTGTCGTAATTATTATTACCGTATCACACAGGTGCTCTCGATTATGCTGCCGATCGCCGCTCGATATCCCCATCATGGAATCGATCGCCGTGTCTTTTCGCCGCACTCAAGGCGACTCGATTTCCATCGCGCGAGATAGAGAGAAACGCGGCCCGACGAACGAACGAACGAACACGACCGTAACTCACGTCTCTCGAGTGTTTCGACACACGCACATATACACTAGAGCTGTACATAAAAACCAAAAAATTAGCACCTCTTTTTCTCTCCCGTGAGTAAAAATCGCGAATAAATCAAATTACGCAACGCCCGGTTTTCGACTCTTCCTCTTTTACGGATTGTTAACGACAAGGTGTGCGTGTACGCATGGGAACGTACGCGCCGAAATGTTTTGTAAGAGAAATTTGATATCGAAAGCGAACATCATGAAAAATTGTGTAGGTAATACACGCACGTCGCCGCAACACCGCCGGGAGTATTCGAGATAATCGCGGCAATCTATGTGCGTTGATCTCGACGAATATACATATATTTGTAATTTTTTTTTTTTCAATGAAAACACGGTCGAGATCTCTCTGTGTGTAACGGAATTTATTATAATTCCAACAAGAAGATAATTATCGATCCCAACGTTGCTGCTTGTGCAAGAGAACGTGTGTCGTTCAACGCGAAGGCGGTAAGTCAGTTAGTCCACGGCAGATGTCACGAGTAATATGCAAATTAACCCGTGGATTTATATATAAAAAAAAAACAAGAAAAAAAAAAACAAAAATTCCAGTAGTCTTATCGGAATCTATGTATCGCGTGTAATTTGTATAGTCGAAGACGCTTTCGAGACACGCTGCTTGGGTTATAACACGTCGTAGACCTCGCCGGCCTTCTTGTAAGGAGATAAGGTGACGTTTCTATTCGTCTCGTGTAAACGGCATTGAAGAAATCCACGGTATCAATCATCCCGCAAAAGATCTAACGATCTTTCTCCAGCGCGCGCACTGAGATCACGCCGAACCCCGGCAACGTGACGTACAATTTTAAACGACGAGGATTAGCAACGTATCAGGAGTGTAATTAATCGTCCGCGCGATATCTGATGACTGTAACAAATGTATGGACGCGCGGCGATAGTGCTCGCACACGTATTGAATTGTAACTGTATTTTTTTAACTCGCGATTGTCTGCTTTTTTTTTTTTTTTAAAGATACATGCGCGAGTTCGTGCCGCTTTGACAAAAAATCCCAACGGATCGGAACAATTCACTCAGACATTCTCACACAAGGAAACTCCGCGAAAATCGTTCACGAACAGCAACTGAAAATTTTTACATTCCTCTGTTTACTCTCTACATATCAGAAAAGTCTGAATTTTTCGAGTTTGCGAAGTTCCCCGTCAGTTAATATTCGCGATAGTAGTGAGGTTTTGAATTTTTTGCGTCACAAAAATGCTTTTCACCGACGATAATATATTATTGAGGAGGGGAAACTAGAAAGTATATTCATAAATATGTAAACACACTCGGCCAGATCAAGGCTGGCTGGGAAAAACTGAATTTTCACGGGCACGCTCGCGTAGGAAGCGATGCGGCGCGACGACCTCGGAGATTCTATCTTGCCTCCCCTCGTGCGTGGATATTTTCCGCGTCCGTTCGAAATAGAAATCTGGCGAATATAACGCAAACGTAATATCCCTCGAGATGCGTTGTACAATGCGCCCGAGCTACGTGGTCTCGTTCGTCGCCGGTCACCACCAGGTAATTCTAGAGGCTCTCTGTCGCCCCCTCTCAGATGAGCGAACGAGATTACGCGCGCGCGGGTGCAGCAGGACCTGTCGGCGTGGTTGGAAATGTAAAGCGAGATTATAATCAAACTGTGACGATGCATTTTCAAGTTTGTGAAACTTTCTCGACGTCCTTGTCGAGATCTTTTCGATATATTTTCGGATAGTTTTTCGACTGTCTGTAAACGGGCGATCTACGACTTTCAGAAATTCAAACAGAAAATAGAAAACTCAGACGATGCACAACTTACGATAACGCGATAACATCTATACGTAAAGAATTCCCGTGTAAATAAAATCGCACATGTGTGCGTCGCAAACAATAATCTTTTGCAATTTTTACATTTAATTGAAACTTATAACAACAACGTCGATTGACTTGAGGAATGCTGTTCTGTTTGCATGTATGTTCTCTCTCTCCCATGAGTTTTTCCCGGTGCCAGAACAACTTTCCTTCTTCAGCGAGTTCGGGAAGTTCAATTCGACTGCACGCTTTAATGTCGCGCTGAATTGACGCTTGTATATACGCGCGAGTTGCAGGTTTTCAAAGGACGAGCCAGGTGGCTGCACTACTTTCACTATACGTCTACAGGTCCGCGCGCCGGGTGCGCTCGATCGAACGACGACGACGACGACGACGACGACGACGACGTACGCGGCGCGACGCGACTCGTCGCGTTTCCACGAGGGCCGACGAGGGAATCACTTTGTAACACTTTCACGATGCAATTACACGAGCGTGCGTGTGCGTGAACGCGCGTCAACGAACGAGCGAAGTCAGCATACCGCGCGGCGCGCGCTGCACACATAGACACGCCGATAGACACGCCGAGTGCGTCTCTAATAATACCAGTAATCATAATTAATTGCTCCGATCCACGCCGGGCGACGAGATTGCCTCTCAGGAGTGCGCGTCGCAGTGACGTACAGAGACTGTTCACGACCTGGGGAATAATTTTCCGGAGCGTAAACACGACGCGTGTAATTTTAAAGCGTTCATTTTTTTACACAAATACTTAGACGCGCGCGAAGAAAATTGTCGTGAGATCGCGGGACAGATCTCGAATTACTTTGGGAGGGATCGAGTCGGAAACGAAATCGATACCGCCAATACGTCCAATGACACTTCACCGAGTGACACACACGCTCCGCGTCTAATCTCAGATTATAACGTTAACTCTTTTCATTAAAGTAAAATGAGAGAGGAGTGAGGTAATATTTCGGATAACGTTTCGGATCCCCAAGTGCTCCGACGAGATGCCTATGAGACCCCTTGAAAGCTGAAACTCGGAGCTTGGGTTTCATTAATTTGCACGCAGATTGCACCCCCCTACACGTACGTGGTAACGGGACGAGAAGGAGCAAGTGGAGAATAGAGATACGGGGGGAAGAAAGGGGACAACGTGATATCTCTCGACGAGGTCCGCGATCGTTTTCGTCTAACGGTCCCGCCGACGATTATCGGGCGAGATCTTGACGACCGGATAGCATCGCGATAGCGGGGACAAACATCAAGGGATCCGTTCTCACGTTGCCGACAACTTCTCCTTTCCTTTATCTCTCTCTCTCTCTCTCTCTCTCTCTCTTTCTCCCGTATACAATGCGTGCGACATGTGTGAAAGACGGTAGTCTGCGAAAAGAGAGACGACATATTAGCTTTCATACGTTATACAGCAAATTGACGCTAATAGTGACGAGCGAGAAAGAATAAAGGGGTGAAGAAGAAAGGGGTGGTCGCCGAAAATGGAATTACGCCCTAATGACCGAGTCGATTCGGGTTTATGAAATTGCGTAAGCTCTCGAAGTCACGCCGACTCATATAAATACGCGTATGAGAGAAAACGAGGGACAAGTTGGCCTCTGTCTCTATATTCTACGTGTGCATGCGCGATTAAATTCCCTTCCTCTTCTCTTCCTCTTCCCACAATGCGATGGCACCTTGGGATTTTAAATCGCCCGGATGCCGAGCTTTGTGTAATTATGCCGGCTACGTGTGTGCGGGTTTAAAGACATTAGTTTAGCGAGCGCTCTCTTTGTTTTAATCCAATTTATCTGATCACAACATACTCGTACACGAATTTATTTGCGCGTGCACACACACACACACACACACATTTGCTCAAATTATACCGGTTATATTCACGCAATAAATACCTGAATATGAAAATTCGTGTTAAAATAAATCCGTAAAATACTTCTTTTTAAAATAAAACTATATAGAAAGAATTGAATGTTAACGCGGTGATAAATTTTTGCGCTTACGCAAATGCGAAACGATGCTTGATCTCACTTGAGATTTTGCCAATCTTGTTTTTCTGCTGATTCGAACGTGGATCGCGAGGGGCGTTTTTCGATCGTTGCCGAATCGATTGCGTGTGTGTGTGTATGTGGATCGTGAAACGAGGCCGCGCGGCTAACGCGCCTGCGAATCAAGCGGAAACTGTTTTGAAACCGTCGTGTTTTATAAACGCGCGCGATATCGCTACACGCGAGCCACTAAATGTTGCGAATATAATGGTTAATAGGAGGGAGGGAAGGCTAATGGATGTAATACACCGGGTTTTGTTGCCATTTCGCGCAGTGTGTGCACACTTTCTTTGTTTAGCGCCCGTATCACTTTGGTTTAACAAAAAGCGCATTTCGCAACGCGCCGAAACAAACCTTCGATCGTTACGCGTACGTGCGTTTTTATTCATCGAAGAATTTTCACGGGAAAAAAATGGAAAAAATACTACAAATTGCGCCAATAAAATGTGTTGTCATTCCATCTGTAAACCAAAACTATCAATTTATATAATCGTTTTAAAATACCGTTAAATAACACGAATAACAATCCGTCGAAGCAATCGGCATATTTATCTGCAAATAAAAATTTTACTTTTTCTGTATTTTTTCTTCCGCATTCTTCTATCGATCACAGTTAGATACCGTCACAAAAGTAAATTGCACGACAGTCATTTTATCGTTAGATAATTTCAAATAAAGCATCGCTCTCTAATGCGTCGCGAGGAAATCCGCGGCGCGGCGTGCGTTTGAAAGAGTTTGGTCTGAAATACACGTCGTCCCGCGCACAATCGGCGATGGGAAATCGTTATTGTTGTTACGATTCATTCAAGTCAAGTTTGAAAACGTAACTGCAAACTAAAAGGTAAATTCTACGCGGGCTATAGGATCCCGCGCGTTACTACCTGCCCTGGATCAACAACAGGTAGAATAGTGGAGGGTTAGGTGGCCCTTTTTTGCTCAATAGCTTGGGCAAAGGATTACCACACCTACTATACCTAACTAAACGTTCACTGTCAACTGTGCGATAACGATCGATTCGCTGGCATATTCGTGACGGTGGCGTGTCACGGAAAAATTTATTTCCCGAACTAATCTTTTACCCTCAGAGAACCCTCGCGAACCGTTTCCGTCTTGTTCATCGGAGATCAACAATTTTTGTTGAGTCTTTTTCACGTATTAATTTGTGATCATCACGATGATTTATGTGA